>PJEM01017389.1:8123-22278 GCA_004023845.1 Helogale parvula
TTCCGATCCATGAACAGGGAATGTTTTTCCATTTCTTGGTGTCTTCTTCGATCTCTTTCATAAGTTTTCTATAGTTTTCATCATATAGGTCTTTTACATCCTTGGTTAGGTTTACTCCTAGGTATTTGATGGTTTTTCGTGCAATCGTGAATGGGATCAGTTTCTTGATTTCTCTTTCCGCTGCTTCATTATTGGTGTATAGGAATGTAACTGATTTCTGTACATTGATTTTGTATCCTGCAACTTTACTGATTTCATTAATCAGTTCTAGAAGGCTTCCGGTGGAGTCAATTGAGGGTGTGGAGAGACGGGCACCCTCCTACACTGTTGGTGGGAATAGAAACTGGTGCAGCCGCTCTGGAAAACAGTGTGGAGGTTCCTCAAAAAACTATCCATAGAACTCCCTTATGACCCAGCAATAGCACTGCTAGGGATTTACCTAAGAGATACAGAAATGCCGATGCATAGGAGCACATGTACCCCAATGTTCATAGCAGCAATGTCAACAATAGCCAAAACCTGGAAAAAGCCTAAATGTCCATCACCTGATGAGTGGATCAAGAAGATGTGGTATATATACACAATGGAGTACTACATAGCAATGAGAACGAATGAAATCTGGCCATTTGTAGGAAAGTGGATGGACCTCGAGGGTGTCATGCTAAGCGAAATAAGTCAGGCAGAGAAGGACAGAAACTATATGTTTGTACTCATAGGTCTAACAGGAAAACAGGAGAAACCTAATGGAGGACCTGGGGGAGGGGAAGAGGGAAAGAGAGTTAGGGAGAGAGAGGGACGCAAAACTTGAGAGACTATTGAATGCTGAAAATGAACTGAGAGTTGAAGGGGAAGGGGACGGGGGGAAAAGAGGTGGTGATGATGATGGAGGGAACTTATGGGGAAGAGCACTGCATGTTGTATGGAAACATTTGACAATAAACTAAAAAAAAAAAAAAGGCTCAGTAAATGTTAGCCATTACCATTACTCTGGCTTACTAAGGTGGTCAGATATAAAATCCATTCCAGCCAAATGGGGTCAACTCATGCTCACTGGAAAGCAGCACTGATCCAGACCCTTTGAGGATCCTTCGGTCACCAAGGACAATGTTTCTTGCATGGATTACATAATTACACACCAAAAGAGACAGAAGTTCAGAGGACCAAGACAACGAGACAAAGATACCACAGTCTGGAACCCCAGAACAAGAGGCAAATCAAGAATTTAGATATTCTTGGGTGCCGGGGTGGCTCAGACAGTTAAACGTCCGGCTTCAGCTCAGGTCATGACCTCACAGTTCGTGGGTTCAAGCCTCATGTCAGGCTCTGTGCTGACAGCTAACTCAGAGCCTGGAGCCTGCTTCAGATTCTGTGTCTCCCTCTCTCTCTGACCCTCCCATGCTCATGCTGTCTCTCTCTGTCTCTCAAAAATAAATCAAAAACATTAAAAAAATTTTTAATTAAAAAATAAAAGAATTTAGGTAGTCCCAACTCATTCAGAGCACAGGTAAGTAAAGCAAAAGATTCTTCTTTGGGACAATTAACCATGCTTATTTAGGTCGTACTATGTAGACAGAAAAGCTGGACCACAAGCAACACCAATCTGAATGCTAACATGTTGATTAATTGAGGTCTGTGTTGGCCCCTATCATACTTAGCTCTCAGCTAGGTAGGAGTGAATGTTCTGAGGCGCTGGTGGGTGGTGTGAATATGGCTGCCATGCTACGAAGGACTCGAGAGCTGTGGTGTCTGACAGATTGAAACACACAGAAGTACACATTTGTATACTTATCTTTTTTTACTCTCTCCTTGTTAGCTCATTCTTACCTTAAAAATTAGGATCTAATAGAAATTTGGATACAGAGAAAAATGACAGAAACAATATCATTCACTCTCTGGAAACATATTAACTTGGTTGATTGTTTAAGGAAAATAAAATATGTAAAGGGCTTATACTCAGAGACATTACCCATGGTGCAATGGTGATGCTTTTAAAGCCATCACTAAAACATTCAGTGCTTAAGAAATTTAAGAATAATGGAAAATCACTGTACCTCTTAATGGGCACAGAGCCAGAAAAGACCCTGGCAAATTACCTTTTTGGTGTGTGGACTCATTGGCAGTGTTATTGTCCCTGCACACCTAGTGGCACATAGGGTATCTGTGTGCAGAGCCCTTGTACTGTTTAAAGGGTGAACAAGAGCATTGAAGTGAAGGATGTGGAATGTCCTATGCAGCGGGTTTTGACTTAAATTATAGATGTCCCTTGTGTGCCATATCCCAACTAGAGCTCCCTGCCTCTAGTCTCCCCATCTCCAACCTTCTGATGGGATGTTGGATAGCTGCAGACAACAGATAAACATAGGAAAGAGGGGCCCCTGAGTGGATCAGTCGGTTAAGCGTCCGACTTCAGCTCAGATCTCATGGTCTGTGGGTTTGGGCCCATCGGGCTCTGTGCTGACAGCTCAGAGCCTAGAGCCTGCTTCTGATTCTGTGTCTCCCTCTTGCTCTGCCCCTCCCTTGCTCACATTTTGTCTCTCTCTCAAAAATAAATAAACATAAAAACATCTTTTAGTGTAGGAAAGAAATTGGCTGCAGGTTGGAGGAGAGTGCTATCAAAGAAAATCATTAATGCTGAGGTTAGAATGAGATCTGGGCCTTCAGTGTGATTGCAGTTACTCAAAGAAGACCATGGAATCTTATGTGGTAGGTTCTCTTCCTGCCTTTGCTTCTCCCTCCTTTACTGCCTAACTCATCCTTTCCTTCTTTACCTCTCCCATGCCCCTAGAGCACTAGGCACCTGAGAGATTGCAAGATGAGTAAGACTCAATTCCTGCCAAAAAGAGCTACAGGAGTTAGAACAGCAACTCCTAATGATTTAGGGGGCTTTGGGCAAGTCTCTTTACTTCTTGATCTCTAGCTTCATCTTATTTAAAAAATCAGGAATTAGAAATGCTGTATTAGGTTCTTCTAGCTCTCAAAGTTTACTAACTTTTAAATATTATCAGTTATGGACTAAGCATTCAGCTAAGAATGTGATTTCATTCCCATGAAAATGAAATAGGCAAGAACAAGTGTTATATCTCCCATTTTACAGATGAGGAAACCGAGACTTCAGGAGGTTAAATAAACTGTAGAAGATAGGCCAGAAAGCTAGTAGGTGGAAGACTTAGAATTAGAACCAGGAGGTCTGACTCCACATATAGCTGCTATACTGTATTGCCTTTTTTGAAGCCAGGGGATTTGTTTTACAGCTGATGGGACTAGAACTAATAGTAATTGCATAAGTGCCTAGACTCTGGTGTCAGAATTGCCTATGTTCAAATTAAAGCTCCATTACATTCCAACTGAATATCTTTGGGTAAATTACTGAATCCCTCTGTGCCTTGATTTCAGACTATCAATGCATTAATAGCAAATTTTGGAATAGAAAGCATTGCTATACTAAGCTTTGCTTTGCATATTGATAGCTGTGAATTTCCTGATCCCCACAATACTTCCACCCTTCCCTATTTCAGTGCCATAGTGCCTGAACTGTCACCATTATCATACAGGTTCCTTCAAGCAACACATTTTTCCGTTAGCACAGTCCTCTTGTTAATAATAAAGATACTGACAAGGAGGGAAGGATTGCAATCTGCTAGGCAAGATATCCATTCATCTCACATCCCTCACTACAACCATATGAGGCGTGTCCACACAGCACGTGTACAGTAAGTATTCCCATGTTGCACATGGGAAAATGAGGCTCAGCTCAATGGCCAAGATCACACAATTTATAACTGATGGGACTGGGATTCAGTCCAGATCTCTCTGATTCTAGAATTATACTCTTAACAATTCCGCCATTCTGTCACCATCAGATATGCCTAGAAGAATTAGAATAGAGTCATTATTAAATAAATGTGAGTTTATTTGTTTCTCTTATCATTTTACCTGTAAGAGAAGCCACCAGAAAAGCATGAAGAGTACAGCCATAGGGGAGGATTGGCCAACTAAAAAAAAGAGAAAAACCTTGAAAAATCAACTTCCCTGGGCTGAGGAGGGCTGGTTATGGAGATTAATGCCTTTCCTGGTTTGGCTTTGAGCTCATGCTGGGATTGCTGCTGGGAAGCAAGGCGACCCTAATTCTAATTGGAATTACAGAGGCTCAGGGCTGGAAAGAATTTGGAGTGTAGCCTTCAACTCTTGTTCCAGGAAGGCTCCATCTCTGTAACAACACAATCTGTTGGGCTTCCCCACCCTCCTGTGTCTGCTGTAACATTTTCTTGAACATGAAATCACAATGTACATCCCTCAGGTCATTTCTGTGTTTCAAAGCTTTTTCCTTATTTCAACCTTGACTTTTCCTTGTTTTGTTCTTTTCTCTTAATCAACAAAAAGCAAATGTCCTCATCTTTTCATTCTATTGTTGTACAATCTTTTGGAAGCAACAGTTATGAGTCATATGATGCTTCTCAGTCTTGTTGCTACCCATTAATTAACCTGGTTACCCCTACTCATTCTTCAGGTTTTGGGTCACACATAACTTTCCTGAAAAAAACCTTCCCTTGTGCCTAGACAGGGCAGGTTTTCCTACTTTATGCATCCACAGCACCCTGCATTCTCTTTCGTAGTGCTTCATATGCTTACACTTACATAATATATTGAATGTTCATATTTTCCACAAGATATAAAATCTAGAACTTGTTAGTATTATTCATATCTGTGTGAACACATACACTGAGCTTATTCATTCCATTCAAAGCTTTTATGGATTACCTCTTAGTTGCTAACTATTGTACTTGTGAACAAGAGATTCAACCCCTCACCTCATGGAACTTAGTCTAGTGGAATTTTTCATTTTTTTAAATCAACTTTTATCACTGGTAGCAATTGGCAATAAAAGAATTTTGCTGTGTGATTCCTCTGTAGAATATTTTTCTAAGTATACAGTTGGTTCAGAGTGGTGGTTCAATGTGTGTTCCCTGTCTTGGCTTAGTGTATGAACTGCAACTGCACGTTTCCTCACTTTGTACATTAAAAAACTATGGCTAGGCAGTTCAGTGGGTATTTGCACAGTTGGACTAGATCAGTGACATCATCCATCCATCCATCCATCCATCCATCCATCCATCCATCTTTTCAGCTCCAGTCTCCCTTTGTAATTCTGATTCCACTCATCACAGCATTTGGGGTCTTGAAAGCTTTGTCCATGGTGTAGGCATGGGGTTTGGTGTCAGAGTGGCTTGGGTTCTGTAGTGTTCTGCCACTTACTAGCTGGGCGACTTTGGGCTAGTCAGTTAAACTCTCCAGTGCTCAGTTTTTTGAGAAATGTCAAGTCATACTTCATTTTTTTAAAAAAGACCAAATGAGAAACAAAGCAGCCATGACATCTAACAATATGTGATACTTACAAGCAAGGATTGTTCTAAGGGCTTTACATATATAAACTCCTTTAGTCCAACCTATGAGGTAGATTGCCAGAGTCCAGCTCCAGCAGGTCCAGGATTCCCTGAAGGGTGGACGGTGTCAGCACAAGACATATGAGAGAGCCTCAAATTTGTTTCTGATCACCAGGCAGGCATCTTGGCACTGACCTGATAGCCAGCTTTATTTATGGAAAAAATGTATGGGGTCAGTACAGAAGTGGCGTTTGCCTTAGACAATGATTTCTGATGACAAATTTCTTTGATATATAAAAATTTCCCAGAATATAGATTGGTAGAAGACTCCTGCATAATCTTTATTAATAAAGATTGATGTAGGTGACTTAGATGCCTATCATATGGGGAAGGAAGGTATCTTTAGCATTTAAATACAAGACAATATTTTTAGAATAGTAAAGGCAAAAGTTAGTTCTTTGTGGGGAGGGGTCAATAGCCTGTTTGCCTAAGAGGAAGTATAAGAAAAACAGGATTCTCAGGAAATGCAAATGTTTGCTCCCATAAACACAAAAGAAGAAGTTTCTACAATAAGTTCCTTCACAAGGTACAATCTGCATATTTTAGAATAAGGGGACAAGTCACTCCTGATACCAATCAACAAGGTGCCTTGGGGGTCGTTACTCAAGCAAAAATAATTGCATGGGGGTGGATATCAGTCACCATCTGACGGCACGAGGCCTTGCAAACCTGCCTTACCTCACAAGGAGTTTTCTCAACTTAGTGAGTTTAGAAATGACTTCCAACAGTAGATGCTGATGTTCTTTCTGTTTTACAAACAAGGAAAAAGAGGCACATAGAGGCCAGTGAACATGCCCAGGGTCACCTAGCTGGTAGGTACAGACCCAGAGAAACCTCAGTATCTGCATCTGCAGCCTATGTTCTCAAAAACCTGGCTTCAGTTGCCTATGGATAATACATGCAGGGCACTCAGCATGGCACTCAATACAAGGTGTCTCTATCTGGCTAATCCAGGCTTGTGACAACTCTGAATTGGTTTGCCCCACTTTCCCTAGGAATTTCATCATATAAGAGAAGTGTTGTGAACATGAAGCACTGCTTATCCATTTTCCTGCTCAAATGAGCCCTAAGCCCAGGCTTATACCAGCTCTAAGTGGTCAGACTGACAAAATGAAGGAAATAAATAGGTAAAATATGGAGCAAGGCATGGAATCTAATGAGAGGAAATGCGCTTCTGATGTGAAAACTGTCTGCAAGATAATAGCCTTGATTCTTAGGTCTTCTACAGAAGTCCCTCGACTCTGAAAGCAGCAGAATTGTCCATCAGTGTCTGATTAAACTATTCAGTGCCTTTTTGGTCCCAACCATACCAAAAGCTCTGAGAATTTTAACTCCCTTGAAAAGAGGACAAACCTTTTTTTTTTTTTTAAGTTTATTTACTTATTTTGAGAGAGACAGAGATGGCAAGACTAGGAGAGATACAGAGAGAGGGGGCGAGAATCCCAGGCAGGCTCCACACTGTAAGTGTGGAGCTTGATGCAGGGCTTAAACTCACGAAACCCATGGGATCATGACCTGAGCCAAAACCGAGAGTCATTTGCTTAACTGACTGAGCCAACCAGGCACCCCAAAAAGAGGACAAACTTACCTTGTGTTTACAGGCTCCTAATCTGCATCTCGGTTGTCTTTTCAGATTAGAATAAGGAGGATTTTCTGTGCATTCAAACCTGGTCTGCTTTTTCTCTGTCTTGTAAAGAGGATGAACCTACTTCTCCATGTCACGCATATAGCATTACCCTTCTCCCCTTCCTGTCTTTATTCCAGCCTGCTATGTTTTCCGTTATGGGAAACATATAGTTTCACTAATTTTATTCACTTTTATTTATTTCTTCAGCAAGTTTTATCTACTCTGTAATAGGCCCTGGGAGCAGATACAAGGTAGAACAAAACAAGCATGGACCCTGCCTTTTAGGTCACATGAAGGAATTTGGATTGCAGGTTCAAGGGAAAGACTTTAAAGGTTTTTATGTTAGAATGGTGACAGATTTGCAGTTTGAGATCATCCAGACTGTAGTGTACAGGTAGATTGGAAGGGCCAAGAGTAGGTAATATTATACCAACAGACAAGAGATGGTAGAAATACCTTGTTCCTCAGCTTCATATTACTCTTTCTTCCATGAAGCCCCTGTCACCTTAATATTTCTTCCTATAATTCATTAAGTTCCCTGCATATTGTATCCTGCTTGGGTAACTGGTGAGCTCCATTCTGAGGGTCCATGACTGATTATTATCATTCAAGTCCAGCCCAGAGCCTTACACATATTCAGTGCTCACTCTGAAGAGTTTGCATCTCAGCATTTCAAAGTTGAAATTGTCCTTAGAGGAACTCTAGTCTGACCACTTTATTTTGCAAAGCCCAGGCAAGTTAAGCAACATGCCCATGATCACACATTAAGTTAGGGATAGAGATTAGATTTGATATTAGCATTCTGTCTGATTCCAGTTTAGGAATGCTTCAAAAAAAATTAGTGAATGAAGACTTTTTTCTCTCTTGTTTACAGTTAGAATCCCGCAGTGAAATAGAGGAACCAGGAGTTTGAGAAGAAAACAATGGAGAGGAAAGTTAAAAATGAAATAAAATCCTCATTTGCACTTGATAGTGGATCAGTTTATATTCTGACGGCAGTGAGGAGATCCAGGATTTTTTGACTGGCCAGGTTACAGCCAGGAAGTCAGGGACAGACTGTGACCCCTTGGGAGAAGGCTGGAGAGGGACCAGTAGACATGGTGATAAGGAAAAAACCTCCTTTTTCATCCTTCTTTCTCACACTCTTTCTATTCTTTCTTTATTCTCTCGGTTTTACCCATACACACAGTTGCTTTCTCTAATACAGCAATGTTTTCTTTCATGCTCTTGTTTTAATTCATGTTTAATAAACTCAGCCTTTTTAATGTGAATGTCTTTGGATATGGGATCAAACGTGTGGTTTTTGAAATCTAGGTCTCACATTTCATGTAAGATATTAGGCAAATATCTAAGTCTCTCGGAGGATTAGCTTCTTTATTTTTAGACTCTCTAAAATTATCTAAAATGTGGTAATTAGCTGACACAGTCATGGTCAGGCTTCTATAAGTCAGTGTTTTTCTAAGCTTGGTCTGTATACCGCCTGCACCAGACCCCTCTCCAGGTGTTTGATAGAAATGCGGGTTCCTGGGCCCTGCTCTAGCTCTTTCTATTCAGAATCAGAGTTGGCATGTTTCCAAGTGATTCTAATGTTCATTTAGGCTTGCGAACCACTAAATAATTTAGAAAAGTGCTTTATATATCATAAGTCATTGTATAAATATAATTTTAAGAAAATGTGTTTTTGTACCCAAACTGTCCTGGTCTTTGCCTCTATTTACTCAAAAATATCTTTAGAAAAACACCTCTACAGGGGCTCCTGAGTGGATCAGTTGGTTAAGCATCTGACTTTGGCTCAGGTCATGATCTTGTAGTCTGTGAGTTTGAGCCCTGCATTGGGCTCTCTGCTGACAGCTCAGAGCCTGGAGCCTGCTTCGGATTTTCTGTGTTTTCCTTTCTCTCTGCCCCTCCTCCACTCATGCTTTGTCTTTCTCTCTCTTTCAAAAATTAATAAGCATTAAAAAAGTAAGGAAAACCACTTCCACAAAGGTCTTTTTCAACATCTAATAGTCTAAGGACACCTGGGTGAAGGCAAATGGCCATGTGACTGGAAATTTTGTGGTCTGCTTTAGGCTTCACTCACCAGCCTTTTAAGAAAATTCTGTAATGTTGAATGTATGTAAGTAATAACCAGAGGGAGATTCAGGCAAGAAGCTTTAGATATGTTGCTAAACAAAGGAAAAATTTTCTGCAGCTGGGAAAAAGGAAAATAAAGTGGATCCTAGTGTTTCATATAAATGGAAGACCTGTACTGTAAGATTTAAAACATCTAGTTTGCTCTTACACAGAAAGTCAATATTAAATCTATACTTTTATCACATATTGACTGGACTTCCGTAATCCTTCAGTTACTGTGTAGTTGGATGGCCTCTCTTGTATCTCTATGTACCTCAAAATAGTAGAGCAGAACCCAAGTGAAATCATTTCCTTGCCCCCAGGAAGAGACTGTTGGCTTGGTTGGTGTGGGATATGCCTCGTGTGGTGGCAGTAAGGAAATACCTGGGCTGAGGCCATCATTCCCTGACCCAGCACGGCCACCTTCTTTAGGAAAGTACCAACCTCCAGATTTGCCTGAGATTTTTGATGCATGAAAACCTGGGGTCCCTCTAGGCAGACTATCTGAAAGCTCAAGAGATATCCGTATGGGTTTTTATCCATATGGATAGCATTTTCCTGATAGAAGTGCTGACTTTAAGATCTACTTTGCATTTTGTACTTTTTTTTCAATACAAAGTTTCACTAAAGAAATTGAATTTTTTTGGAATAAGCACAAGAATAGAACAGGAAAAGCTATAAAATAGCCGGATTTATGATCTAGCTCAGAGGTGATTTTTTTTTCAGCTCATCTAGGCTGAAATTACTGCAGTCTTCCCCTTAGAGCTTCTTTGGAATTTATTTTCAATTTATACTGCATACCTGTAAAAATGGGATCCAAAATGATACTGCAGTTTCCGAAGAAGGGTCTGGAAACCTAGACTCTGCATTGTTTATAAATAAACTTGTACATATTTGTGATAAAGCCTTACTTAGATTGAGAATCCAATTTTCTAATCATCTTACCCAAAGGCTATATTATTAACCCTTTGTTCAGTGTATCCCACATTGGGTGTCTTAACAGACTCCCATGCAGCTTTTTAAGACCCTATTAGGAGGCCTGAAGGTCAAGTGCAAAAGAAGAGTAGTCACTAGGAGACCTGACTTTTAATTCTGATTCTGCCTTTCTGTGTATTTCATCATACTGAAGTCATAACCTCTTGGGTCTCAGCTTTCTCATCAATAAAATGGGAGGAGGCTGAACTAAATCAGCGATTCCAGTGTTTCCCAGAACACAACTAAAATACCTAAAACTAACTGCATGCATGAATCATTCCAGGATTAATAATTAGGAAATCTCTAATCTCCCAAATCTTGGAATGCATGTATTCAAAAGCTTGTTATTTGGTTGCTAAACAAGGGACTAAGTAAGAAGAAGGAGACTAGGTTTGCAGGAAATTGTTGTGTAACTTTTTCAGTGTCATTTTAATCCATTTCTATCCTCAGTTCTCTCGTGTGTCATCTACTCTGGGAACATCTTGTGGCTCTCATAAAAGTCAAATGAGATTTGTACACACGTGAGCTGTCTTAGTGACATTATTTTGAGCTAGTACAAGGAGACTGCAAACAAATGTGACTTTAAGTAACTTTAGCTTTTATGGTGAAATGTTATTGGGATGGTCAGTTCAGGTTCAATCAATGTAAGAAGAGGAAAGTGACAAGATTCACTTAACTGTCCTCTTGTCCTGAGCAGAGCCAGGTCTGGAGTGGCAGGTTGGTTTCATATGTAGGAACAGTTCCAGTCAGTTTAGTGGCTGTTCACCATGAAGAAATCTAAGGAGGTCATTGTAAGAGATGGGATCTCTCAGCTCTGCCTGGCACACAGCTGGCAGTGGTCAAGGGCAGCATGTGGCCCACATGCAGCCTGACCAGAGCATGACATCACCTGTATGAGAGGACGCATGCACACCAAAGGGACTGGATACAGAGGTTATGATATTTTGTTTGTGTGCTTCGGTCATTTGGTAGGTCTTTAGGCCCAAACTGTGAGAAAGATGAGTCTAGCCAAGATTGGTATCCACGAGAAACATGTATACCATTATAGAATTAAACCTCCGGCTTAGATCTTCATCTTTTATTTTTATTCTAAGATTTCCTGTCTCCTTGTATATTTTAAGCCTTCTGTCTTGGGGCACCTGGGTGGCTCAGTTGGTTAAGTGTCCAAATCTTGATTTTGGCTCAGGTCATGATCTCTCACGGTTGTGAGATAGAGCCCCACATTGGGCTCCATGCTGGGCATGCTTAAGAGTCTCTCTCTCCCTCCCTCAGCCCCTTCTCTGCTCACTTGCTCATGCACATGCTTTCTTCCTCTCTAAAAATTTTTTTAAAATTTTAAAACCTTTTCTCGATCTCTCTCTTTCATGATCTAATTGATGCCCCAGCCTTTCCATGAAGCTCTTAGAGATCATAGTTACTTTTCCTTTATAGATCCCATGGCATCTCCCATGGAAAATGCACACAATAAGTAAAAATTGGATCAAACAATAGATGAATCACTAGCTATACTCTAGGAGAAAAATAGTATATACATATGTATACATATAAAACATATACTGTAGTCTGTAAGAGTGAAAAATAACCTCACAAAGAGAAATGAATGAGGACTTTACTGAGGCACATCAGGAAATGCTGATGTCAAGAGTTTGCTTGTAACCCAACATACCATTTAGAGATCAGGGCCGGAATCTCTTAGCGCAGAAGTGTGGATGCCCAGAAAATTAAAGCTGTGTAATCAAATTAAAAAAAAGAGTCAGGAACGCAAAAATACTTCACAGGGAAATGGGTCAAACAACAGATTTTGTTTTAAAACTCGTTTTCTGATATTACAAAGAATTGCTGCATTGACTCCCACTGGACCTCTGGGGGAATGATCAAACAATTCCACCTGGACCAGATATACCACCAATTCCTTCTATTGGGAGAATTTCATGTGGGCATCCTAATCTGTCCACTTTGCTTCACTTGTTTATTTTGTGTGTTCAGTTTTCCCCTCTAGAATATGAGGATAATAACAAGTACCATGTAAGATTGTTGAGAGAATTTAATGAGATAATGCACGTGGATGTGCTTTGCAAACTAAGAATACAAAAAAGCACACAACCACACTGTATTATTATAACTTTTCTCATTTGAATGTGGATTAAATAGCATATCTCCTCTTCAGAAAATATAGACCAGATCAGGGAAAGGTATGGTTATAATGGATAACCTAGTTAGGTATGAATCAGGGAAGAAAAAAGTTCAGCAGATTTCTTTTTTAATGTATTCGAAGCTAATTGGTTTTTACTGCAGAGTCCAATCTATTGGAATGTACCAGTAAAGAGAGGGAATGTGGAATAGCACTCCTTTTCTTTTTTTTCCCTGCTAAAAACCTAAAGAGTCATTTAATACCATTTTTGAGCACCTACTATGTGCCAGGAAGTGTTTGGGTGCTAGGTTACAGTGATGAATGAGACAGCTAAAACTTCAGTACTCTTGTCAGTGGTATGAGGAAGGGGAGGCAATAAACACATTAATAGGATGCCACCAGATATTGATAAGTGCTGTGCAGAAACGGGAGGATGTGATGGAGCAAGCTGTAGTGGGTGTGTGGCTGCCATGAACATCTCCCACTGTGGGAAGTGGGAAATCATTAATCAATGGCCTAAGCTGTTGCACCCTGCATGCATTGCAGTGTTGATGCTGAGATCACACTTAGCCAGGGCAGCTCCCAGTCAGTGACTGAGCTTGGTGGGGATACTAAGGCCAGCTCATTGCTGTGGGATGCAGGACTCCTCCAGTGATGACTCTGGCTTGAGGACTCTGCAATACCCTTGACAAAACTGTCAGAACTGCACCAAAGTCTGAGATGCTTTTTAAAAAAGTTTTTTTTTAAGTTTAATTATTTATTTTGAGAGAGAAAGCACACACATGAGCATGAGTGGGTGGAGGGAGGGAGGGGAGTGGAAAGAGAGAGAATCCCAAGCTAGCTATACATCCTGTTAGCACAGAGCCTGACGCAGGGCTTGAGCTCACAAATCATGAGATCATGACCTGAGCAGAAATCAAGAGTTGGACACATAATCGACTGAGCCACCTAGGCGCTCCTGAGATGCTTCTTCTTCAACCCTCTTCTCTTTCCCTTTACAAGGGTCAGACTTAATACCCCAGTGTGATAGCTTCCCTAGCTCCCATAGGCATACCTCCCAGGACATCCCATGCATGGCTAATATCTCTTGGGGCCTGCTTCTTGGAAAACCAAGGAGCTAACTCAGGGGAGGAATTGGTAATTTGAGATTGTGATAAGAGGAGGAGCATTTCAGGAAGACAGAACTTCAAGTGCAAAGGCTATTAGGCAGGACTATCCTTGCCATCTTTAAGAAACAGGAAGAAGGACAGTGAGCTGGCATGTGGTGAGTGAGCCAGAGAGCTTTAAGAGAGGGACACATGGACCAAATCATACAGGGCCTTAGAGGCCATGTTGATGAAGTTGGGTTTTATGTTAGTAGGATAGGAAGCTATGGGTGCATTTTAAGCTAGCAAGTGCGATGGTCTGAGAGACAAGATACTTTCTACAGCTGTATACTTTGCAAACTTGTAGTCTTTTTGTTGTAGAAAGCAATGGCTACTGGCAGTGATGTTTCTTCATGTAGATCCTAAGTGCCTTGACCACGGCCACTTCTTCCTTCTTCTGTCTGAGAAGGAGATATAAGAAAGTAAGTTTTGGCCTTGATGACTCAGACCTTGACCTATATAATTAAATTAGTTTCAGGTGTACAGTACAAGGATTCAACCATTCTATACATTACTCCCTGCTTATCCTGCTAAGTATATGCTAACCTCCTTCACCTGTTTCACCCACCCCCCCCCCACCCACCTCTCCTCTAGCAACCACCAGTTTGTTCTCTGTATTTAAGTCTGTTTTTAGTTGCTTCATTTGTTTAGTTTTTTAGATTCCACATATAAGTGAAACCATATGATATTTTTCTTTCTCTGTATGACTTATTTTTTATTTTAT
>PJEM01017390.1:0-22184 GCA_004023845.1 Helogale parvula
GGAGGCATATGTCATCAATGTGACCACCAGCCAGAGCACCAAAAGCCGCTATGTCCCCAACGGGAGGCTGACATCCTACACGGTGCGGGACCTGCTGCCAGGCCGGCGGTACCAGCTCTCGGTGACAGCCGTGCAGAGCACAGAGGGTGACCAAGTGCACAGCGAGCCTGCTCACCTCTACATCATCACCTGTGAGTGCAGCCCTGCCAGGGCCGGGTGGGGGCAGGGGGCAGCCA
Organism: Helogale parvula; assembly: GCA_004023845.1. Lineage (NCBI taxonomy): Eukaryota > Metazoa > Chordata > Mammalia > Carnivora > Herpestidae > Helogale > Helogale parvula. The sequence continues at coordinate 237 of PJEM01017390.1, forward strand.
TGCATGTGAGGCCCTGCGGTCTGCTCAGGACCCATGGGGCCCTGGTGAGTGCAGCCTGGCCCCTGTGCTCACTGTGGGCCCCAACAGGGCAGCAGCCTGGGCTGCCCTCCCCGGGACTGGCATCCTCACCTGGGAGACGGCTCAGCCCTAGGACCCTCACCCGTCACAGGCCACAACTGTCCCACAGACATCAGACAGACAACCTCAAAACAGGACCATGTTAACACAGGAGAATTTGGGGTGTGAAATTTAGGGGGGGAGCATGTGTGCAGTTGGTGCAAGGCCAGTGCACTAGGAATTTGGGGACACAAGCATCTCGCTCCTCACCTTGTCACCAGTGCGTGGCCGAAGGACAGAAGCATGGGAGAGAGAGGGCCAGGAGGGCCACAGGAAGGGGTCCCTGGGGGCGGTCAGGACACATGGAGGGTAGGAAGAGCCCAGGAGCACAGAGCCTCAGAGAGGCCACACGGAGGACAGGCCCGCAGGGTCGAACCAGGTCCCACACAGCCCTGCTCACGTTTCCAAGCTGTGGGGAGACGGGCATCCGGACAGGTGCTGCGGGGAGGGCAACGGAGGCAAGGAAAGAGCAGTGGGGGCGGACAGTGGCTGGGGCAGAACACGGTCCAGGAGAGCAGACACGCGGGCGCCTTGCAGGGGGTGGACACTTGCTCCGACGGTTCAGACCCAGGACAGGTGCAGGCACCTGCCAGAGGGAGGGCTCAGGGGCACAGTCAGCGACAAGGACTCACAGGGGAGCCTTGCCCTCGCCCTCTCCTTCCCCACTCCGGGCGTGTGCAGGGTGTGGGCCTCGATGAGGTGTCCCGTCAGGTCCGAGCGGCTGGCCACGCCCTGCAGAGTGGGAGCCTGGGCCCAGGGTGGGTGGCCTCTCAGAAAGCCGCAAGCCTGCCTCGAGATCTCAGCACATGCACACCCCTCTTCATTCCTCCCCCCGAGGGTCGAGGGCCCAAGTGGGACAGGGCGGAGGGAAGCCCGACAGACCGGCAGCCACCCGCCCCTCCCGCCCACCTACAGCCACAAAGGACGGCACTGACAGACGCTGGCACAGGGAGGGACTCCATCCCCGGGTGCTCAGAAACAGACCGCCCCCTGTGCGCCTGCCAGAGCTGCACCTGCTCAGCGACCGTGATGCCCCCGAAGCTCAGACCCTGACCCCCAGGTGCAACCTCAGTCCACCCGTCCCCCCGGAGCGCGCGGCCCCCCAGGTGCAGCCACAGCCTCAGCCCTGCCCCAGGAGTGCAGGGGGGGTGTGGGGGGGCCCAGGTGCAGCCTCAGCCCCGCCCCCGGAGCGCGCGGCCCCCCACGTGCAGCCACAGCCTCAGCCCCGCCCCAGGAGTGCGCAGCCCCCAGGCACAAGCCCCATGATGCTGAACCATGGTGATTCTCTTGGCAGGTTCTCAGAGCTCGTGGACGGCAGAGGGCGAGTGAGTGCCAAGTTTGGAGGCTCACCTGGCAAATCGGTCACCGTGAGATCACGTGAGTGTCTCGGCCAGCCCCAGTGGCCTCACCGCCGCCTCATCTGACCCCTGTCCCCAGCACCCTGAGGGCTTAAGGACACCCCGCACCCCCCACGGCCCTGGCACCTGACACCACCTCCCGCAGGGACCTGGTGCAGCGCCAGGCCATCACAGCCACACAGGCTCACGGAGCCTTCCTGACACGGCAGCGAGGGCTGAGGTCCAGGCTGCCTGCAGGGCTCGGGGGCAGAAGCAGGTCTGAGGCACAGAAGCTGGCCTTGCCCAGGAGTCCCCTGTGGCCTGGCGAACACTAAGCAGGGGGTGTGACGCCACTTAACTCGCGGCGGCTTGCAGCACACCTGCCTGGCCTGGGGGCGTCTAGAAGTGCAGGGTCCCCCCCAGAGCTGTGCAGTCTGTCCCGTAACAAGGGGCCGGGTGACTGCAGGCACGCCACAGCCCTCGGACTGCACCTCTCCATCACAGTAAGAAATCGTGTCCCCTGTTCGGGACAGAGGCTTGGGTTCAGATCCCGCTCGGCCAGACCAGCAGGACTGCTTGTGGCCGGCAGGCCTCTCCGCACGATCCCAGCAGCACAGGACACGGGCGATGGGTCCGGGCTGCCTGGCCCCTTCCCACAGCTGCAGCAGGAGGGGGTGGCCAGGAGTCTGTCCGCAGCAGGTGTCCCCGGCCTGTGGCACAGCGGGCCAGGAGCCGCCGCCCACGGGCTGCCCTGCCCCAGACGGCAGGATGCTGTAAATGGGGGCCCGTCCTCATGGATTCCCTGGCAGAGAACCCAATTCCCAGTTTAGTGAGAATTTTTGACCAACACAAACATGCCCGGGCCATGGAAGGAAAGGGAGTGTGATGAGCAGGTGGGGACGCCGCAGCCTTGGTGACCGGCAGAGGAGCCGCAGAAGGGCCCGCCGCACACGGCGACCGGGGGCCGGGAGGGCCCGGGCCGGTGTCTGCCGAGCTGCGCAGGCTGGGCTGCCTCTGGACACCTTCCTCGAGCCAGGAAGCGCATGGGCCGGAACCCGCGAAGCAGACTTGCATACAGGGTGGCCAGCTGCAAGGTCTGCCTGAGGGTAGAGGAGGGTTGAGAGAGCACCACAGCCCCCCCTGAAGCAGGGGTGGAGAGAGAAGAGAGCAGAATTTGACCACAGAAGGTCAGCACAGCATTGGCCACCTAGAGGGACGGGGCCACCGGGCCAGCATCGGCCCAGCCTCGGGCCCTGGGCCTTCACCGCAGCAGCTCTGAGGTCCAGCACAGACGGAGTACGGCTCTCCCACTGGAGGCAGCGCTGGGCCCCTGGGACTCTGCCCAAGCGGGGGTCAGGCAGCGGGGGCGTGGGCCCCGTGCACCCAAGAGAGAAGTGGCTCAAGGGGAGCCAAGACACTCTTGGGCGCCAGGCCGCAGGCCGTGTGGGCAGCACGCCGGGGCCTTCTCCCTTCTCCCAGAACCCACGGCGGCGGTGCAGCCGGAGAGCACGGCGGAGGCCCCCCAGCAGGCGCCCGAGCAGGTCAGCCTGGCCCCCCAGCTCCCTGAACGCAGCGGCGACAAGGACATGGAAAGTAAGTCAGCAGGAGTGGGCGTTCGGGGCTGCCCGCGCTAGGGGGCCGCCCACGGGGAAGAGGCAGGAGACACAAAGCTGCCCAAGGAGCAGCCGGGGCTGGGGGCGGCGGAGCTCACCACATGGGCCGCGGCACCCAGGCCTGCCCGGGAGGGACCCCCCGCTGAAAGCACAGCCCTTGCTTCTCCAGAGGGCCGTGTAGAGCAGGGTGCAGGGGTCACGGAGGGGCAGCCGCATGGTTTGCCCAGGGTGGGGGTCGCCTGGCAGCCCAGGGGCCAGCAGGGCCTCGCTGACACTTGTCACCGGAGCACAGGGCACCTGCCGGGTGAGAAGCACTCACACGGGAAGTCCCTGCAGCACACTCCCGCCGGGACAGTGCCAAGACACATGTCCCTTACACAAACAGACCCTGACTCCACCTTCCCTCCTAGTTCTAACCCCTGGGGCTGGGTCCCTCTGGGGACAGTTCCTCCAGGACCAGTGGTCCTTTCTCCTAAGTCACACCACAGGCTTGCCCAGCAACTAGACCCCAAGGAAGGCAGGACGCTCGGGAACGGTGAGCCGACCGCCCAGGATGCCACCTCTGAGGGCGCGCCTCACCTGCAGGCCTGCCCCAGGTACCCAGGGACACCCACACACATCAAGGGCACCTGCGCCACAGGGTGTTTGCCCGGAGTTGCCATCAGCCCCGGCGAGCACCCAGAGGGTGGCCTGTGAGTCAGAGCCAGTGAAGGATCCCGTCAGTTAGGGTGGGCTCGGCGTGAAGTGAGAAAACGCGCTGCCGTGGCTCTGTAAGTGAAATGAGAGTGAACATCAGCCCTTTGCAAGATGAGATGCTTCATTTCGTAGAACTCCGGAGCGTGAATTACCCCTCCTTCGAAGGGGGGTTCAAGGTGCAGCCCCAGGTGTCACTGCACCTACAGAGTCTGCTAACGAGAGCGGTGCAGGCTGGCGGGGGGGGGGGGGGCAAAAGGAGCTTTCCGGTGACAAACAGGGAAAAGATCACTAACACCCCCGAGGTGTGCAGAGTTAATTGCGGTTTTTGGTTCCTGTTACATCTGTGTGGGGTCCATGACAGACCCTTTTATTCAGCTTAATAAGTTACCTTTTGCTGAGATAACGAGTGACCTTTGGATGTGGAACCCGACCCACGAACCAGAACACCGCCACCGCCGGTCACCTGTATCCGTTAGCCGCGCCCCTGGACTCGGCGTTTGCGTCCCTCCGCTCTGCTGCGGGGGGGGGCCTCGCCACATATCCACATTTGAACAGCTGAGGTTCTTTCGTTAAAAGGCGTCTGCCATGCCTCCCCGACTTGTGTTTTCTGTGTTTTCCGCAGAGTCTGCGGTTAGGTCGGTCAGAGCTGTCATGCGTGGCCACAGCCCATTCACTCACTAGTGAGCGTCCCGTCCGTGAGTGAATTCTTCGCAGCCTTGTCCTCTCTGCTCAGAGGGCATCTGGGCCGTGTTACTGGCAGCGTCCCCAGGAAGTACGCACGCGTGTCTTTCGGCACATGTGCAAGAGCAGAAATGCTGGGCTTGGGGTGTGTGAAAGCCCCAGTCACTCAGGAGTGCTAACTTGCCTTCTAAGTGGGGACGTGAGTTCACGCTCCCTCCAGCTGTGGTCAAGAGATAGGATCTGGCCGGGTTTCCAGGTTGTGCCAGTGGAATGGGTATGAAGCACACCCCCGTAACTAATGGTCACACGGGGGCCTCCCACCGCCGTCCCCCCAGAGTGCAGCCCTGCCCCATTCAAAACAGCCATCTCTGTTTTTATTTATTTTAAAGGGTGTGTGTGTGTCATGATAAGCTCAGGATTCAGTAGGCTGACTTCACAGGAGGAGGCTACGGTAGCAACAACCCCACTGCTGCAGGAACTGCAGAATTAGGGCCTCGGCTGCCCACGAGGGGAACGGACATCGGTCTCTGGCGTCCCAGTAACGAAGGGTGAGGCTGGCGAAACAGGGGCTCGCAGGTTCCAGAGAGAACCCGTGCGCACCTGCACACGCGTGTTCTGTGAGCTTGCCCTGGAATATCCGCGGACACTGTGCATAGTGTCTAAATCCCACATGGAATTGGAAGGGGCCTGGAACGACAAACATGGTCTTTTAAAAGTAGAAGGACTCATACACCCCATTGTCCAAGCTTCCTGCAGAGCGGCGGGAATCAGGTCAGTGTGATGCTGGCACAGGGCGGGCTTACAGCCAACAGAAGAGAAGCGAGAGTCAGGAAACAAACCCGCGCGTCTGTGGTCAGCGGATTCCCGCACGGGAGCCCAGACCATCCAGTGGGGGAAGGACAGCCTTCAGCACACGGAGCTGAGAAGCTGGGCGTCCACGTGCCGAAGAACGAAGACAGACCTCCGCCTCCCACCAAACCCCAGGTTAACTCAACAGACCAAATACGTAAGTCTAAGAGCTAAAACTATAGAACTCTCAGAAAAAACACAAGGGTAAATCCTCATGACCTTGGATTCGGGAAGACTTTAGATGGGACACCAAAGCCTGAGCAAGAAAAGGAAAACAAGGCAGACTGGACTCATCAGGATGTAAAGCTTTTTGTGCTTCAAAGGACGCGATCAGGGAGCGAGGAGACAACCAGAGGAGGAAAGGGGATATCTGCAAGTCATACACCGGAAAGGCACTTGCATCCAAACCAAATAAGGAATGCCTGTGCCTGAATGAAGGGCAGACAACCCTGTGAAGAAACAGGCAAAGGATCGGACACTTACTTCCGTAAGGAGACACACAAGTGGCCGAGAAGCGCATGAGAAGATGTTTGACATCATCAGGCATCAGGGAAATGCTAATCAAAACCACGATGAGACGCCACCTCACCCTCTAGGATGGCTGGAACGGAAAATGACGCTGAGCCAAACTGGAAACTCCAGTGTGCTGGAGGGAATGTAGTGGTTCGGTGCTGGGGAGGGGGGGATGCAGTCAGGCAGTTCCTCAAAGAACTACACAGAATTCTACGACCCAGAGAATCCTGCCACTCCCAGGGACGTGCCCAGGAGAAATGACAAGATGCCCACCCGGGACTCGTGCCAGAATGTTCGCAGGAACGCTGTTCGCCATTGCCGGAAGATGGAAACGACCAAGATGTCCCCCAGCTGACGACTGGGGGCACGGAAAGTGGTCCGTCCACACGGCGCAACAGGATTTGGCCGCAGAAAGGAATAAAGTGCGGAGGCGGGCCACAGCGCAGGTAAATCTTGCAAACATCATACTAAGAAAAAGAGGCTCGTCACAGAAGACTCCATCTAATGCGGTTCTGCTCACATGGCAGCCCGGGAAGGGAATCTACCCTGCAAGTAAAACCAGTGCCTGCCTGGGACTGGGTGTGAGCGGATGCTGGTGGGGGGGACGGCTGGGGGTTAGGGCTTCTTTCTGAAATGATAAAAACATTCTAAAATCGATGATTGTGATGGATGCACATATCTCCAAATATGCTAAAAACTGATAAATTATGCACTTAATGTGGGGGGACTGCATGCTATTTAAGTTATATTTCAATAAAACTGTTATTAAACTTAATGCGTAGAACAGTACTTTTGCATCTCTTTTGTGTAGACAAGTGGGGAAGGGATGTATGCGTATCCCTGTTTTCTTACGTTACGAGGAAACGACTGGTAACAGGGCTGTATGAGGAAGGGAGTAAGGACAGGAAGCAGGCGGCTAGGGGTGGACGCCCGTCTTCCCTGAATGCGCCTTTATGGTTTTGCTTCTAGAACCAAGAAAGTGGTTTTTTCTCAATGACACACATAAAAAGCACCACCTAAAATTGAAAACAGGCTGAAATAAATAAACTTATTTACCATGTCGATGGCATAACCACGCAGGAAAGAAGTACCAAGTGATTATTTTAAATTTTTTTAATGTTTTTAAATTTATTTTTGAGAGAGAGAGAACGTGAGAGGGAGGAGGGGCAGAGAGAGAAGGAGACACAGAACCAGAAGCAGGCTCCAGGCTCTGAGCTGTCAGCACAGAGCCTGACGCGGGGCTCAAACCCATGAACGTGAGATCTGACCGGAGCCGAAGTTGGAGGCTTCACCGACTGAGCCACCCGGGCGCCCCGTCATTTCAAGTGATTTTTAAAGCAGCCTTCTGACTGTTCGTTCCCAGAGGGATATGTTTAATAAGAAGAATCCTTATTATGAGAAGAAATGAAAGAAATTAAAGCTGTGCTCAGCGATCTCATTATTAGCGGAAATCGTGCTACTACTGTTTTGGAACCGTTACACGGACCCTGTGGGACGACGAGAGCAATTACGTTCGTGCCAACAAGACTGTCAGTGTCAAGAGATACAACATAAAATCAAAGAAGTAGAATTCCCGTGTTTGCCTTCTGGTTTAAATATCGGTATAAACTCACAATTTGTTTATGTTTAGTTTTAAATCTGAGTTCCTAGTCCCGCCCACTGAACAGGCCTGAAGCGCGAGCACGCCAGGAGCAGTGGGCACCTTGGCCGCCCAGACGGTGGGCTCGACGCGCCGCCCTCCAATGAAAGCGGCCAGGGGTCTTTGGAGAAGTGGCTGCTTCCAAGGCTGCAGCAGAATACGGGCAAAATACACCCGGACACACTTGTGAAACCGGCCAGCGTTCAAAAACAGCTGGGCCGTGTCCGCAGACGCAGGGACAGGCCTGCAAGGCTCCCACCGGCACAGGCTGGGTGAGTGGGGCACCAAGAAGACGCGTGGCGGCAGCAGACTGAACCCCGAGGGCAGGCCCCACGTGCTGGTCCCTTTACAGCGGGCTGGGGCCGCCCGCACTCTGCGAGGGTACAAACAAAGGACAGGAATGAGGCATTTGTCTGGCTTGGCCTGTGTGGACTGCACTTCAGGGTGACCGGTCGGTGGGCAAGGGACAGCGGGTCTTCACAGAAGGCTTTCCAGCCAGGGAGGGCAGCAGAGCACCAGTTCGGGTTAGATGCGGTCTAGGGAGATGACAGAACGGGGCCCAAGCCGTCGGGTGCAGGGCCCATCAGAACCTTCTCCTGGATTGATCAGGCTGCCGATGCTGACGCAGCGACCAGCCCCCACCTCGCTGAAGCTGGACGGAGCCATCACCCGCCTCCTGGAGTGGCCGAAGGGGGAGGCGGCCCCGCCAAGACCGCCTGAACCTGAACCCTATCAAGCCCTCTCTCTGGTGATCAGTTTACAGGGAACGCGGGGACCAGAGATGCATTAAAGCCACAAGAAAGCAATAAGTAAAGTCCAGAAGGGAGATTCTACAGGACAAATGAGCTCGTTTTCTTTAATGAATGCAGAGGGGAGGAAGACGAAAAGTTACAGGTTAAAAGAGAGCACGTCAAACTAGGCAGTGTGTCCTGACGACTCCTAATTGGATCAGACCAACTAGAAATGATGTTTTTAAGATGATCTGGGAAAACCTGAGCAAGGATTGCAATGCCCTACAGTACTAAGGAGCTACTGCTGATTTCGCAATCATAGCGTTGCGCTTATGTGAGAACTTGCAAAAATCTGCCCATACTAGACACTTGCTGTACTTGTAAGTGAGATGGTTTGTGAACTACTTCAAAACTCTCCAGTGAAAAACGGGACTAGACCAAGTGAGACTGGCAATGCCGACGATCACTGAAGCTGAGTGATGGCCCGGGGGACCCTATAGATGTCAAAGTTTTCACGATAAAATTTTCTCGGAAAAACCGGCGACTCGCCTGCAGCACAGCAGGAAAGGCGAGAAGACAAGGCGGGTCCCAGAGGAGAGCCAGGGAGAAGGGGGACAAATGGAGGAGCTACGGCAGGAAGAAGAACCAGCCAGCGGGGAGCCCACAGGACCCAGGAGGGGCCGGGGGTGGCCTTGGGAAAGGCTGTGGGATGGGTGCAGAGGGGCCTGGCCTTCTGGTCCTGGAAGCAGCGAGTGCTCACAGATCTCACTCTTGTGTTTCTCAATTTTTAAAGTTAAAAAAAACAACAACAAATACCTTGACAAAGTGAGGAAAAGGACAGGCCTAAGGGGGACAGCCGGGCCTGGCACTCGCGGGCAGCACACTGACCACCCTCTGCCTCTAGCCACCAGCCGTGCAGTGAGGGAGCAGGGCAGGACACTGGCACCGAGGCCTGCAGAGGGCTTCCTCGGGCACTGGAGGACCAGGACGGAGCTCCGAGTGGGGCTCCGGACAAGAGGCTGTGGCCCCAAGTGCAGGGTGGCAAGGGGGCCACAGGCCGGGGCGGGGCTGGAGTGGAAGCCACCAGAGCCCCAGGTGACAGAAGCTGCTGCAGGCTGTCTCCTTGGCCACATGGTGGCTCCACACTGCGGGCCCCAGAGTCATCCGGCCTCCCTGGAGGTGATGGTCGGGGACAAGCACACGGAGGCCCATCGTCCCACCTCTGCTGGAGGACCCCCCCCCCGCCCCCGGGGCCCTGCAGCCCTGCCTCTGGGTCCCGGCAACTAACTGCTCACGGCTCATCCGCAGGCACCCCTGGGAACTGCTCGGAAAACCCATGTCAGAATGGAGGCACCTGCGTGCCGGGTGTGGACACCCACAGCTGTGACTGCAGCCCAGGGTTCAAAGGCAGACGCTGTGAGCTGGGTAAGTCGGGGGCTGCTCCCTCCTGCGGGGACCCAGGCCTCAAATCACCTGTCACAGCCGACTGCGATGGACCCCTGGGCCCAGGGTGGGCTTGCCACAAGGACCTCCGACCTCCAGGTGCCCGGACGGGGGTCCAGCTTTGGTGCCCCAGACTCCCGTGCCCACGTAGGGATACTGAGGCACAGTGAGTCCCAAAATGCCAGGTTGAGGGGAGCTGCCCAGAGAACTGGGGAGGCTGGGGATAGTCAGAAAGCAAGAGACACAGAGCTCCCCCGAGCTGGAGGCAGGAGCAGGGGCCAGACATGCTGGCAGGAGGGAGAAGAGCCCCAGGCCTCCCCTACTTAGAAGACTCTAGGACTGAAGATTGGGGGGTGGACGGCAGTCTCCACAGCAGCCGCCCACCCCCGCGGCCTGGCACAGACGACAGCCCGGGGCCGCCTGGGGTCAGAGCACCCCGACTTGCGGGTGGAGTGCGACCTCAGCCCTTTCCCTCTGTGCCGGCAGCCTGCACGAAGGTGCCGCAGCCCTGCACTCGGCTCTTCTCCGAGACCAAGGCCGTGCCGGTCTGGGAAGGAGGCGCCTGCCACCACGTGTAAGTTTCTGTCCCGCTCGCACCGCATCCGTGGGAAGTTCCCGACTCCCAGAAGTGCGTTCACAAAGCCCAGCTCACCACCCTTAGAAGCCCTGAGGAGCTCTGGGGGTCAGGGTCACACAGGGCTCGTACCCGTTCCCTCCATGGGACAAATTAGGAAGCGGAGGCAGCTTGTCGGGTCTGCCGGGAACCCCGGGCCCCTGGCTCCTGACCCCTCGGGCCTTCCTTTCCCGCACCTCGAGTGGCATCGCCCCTCACTGGATGGCAGGGCCACCTGTACATCAACGCCAGAAAATGACGTTCCCTCCTCTCTGCCTCAGAGTCCCTAGGAAAGACAGGCGACTGCACAGGAGCACTGGAGTCTCCATCCTGCCATTAAGTCACGACATTCACGCCTTGGCTTCCTCATCTGTAAAATGGGCTGCAGTGGGAGTGTTTGCCTGACTCACCTCGTAGGGCCTTTCTTGTAACACCGTGTGGCCCTTTGGGTCACACTTACAATGTATTTAGTTAACAAACACTTCCACTCGGCACAGGCCAGTGAGCAGAACCGGCCAAAGCCCTGCCCTCGTGGCCCCTGCGCTCTAGACGAGAGAGACCAGACACAAGAAGCAGGAGCAGGCTGTGTCGTGTTCTAGAAGGTGGCCGGGGCTGGGAAGAGATGAACCGGGGTGGGGGCGCGGGGGCAGGAGCGCCGGGGCTGGGGGCAGGGAGGGGCGGCTGCAGCATTCCACAGGCTGTCAGGGAAACCTCCTGGAAACAACACTGAACAGATATGGAGGGGATGACGGATATCTGAGGGAAGAACATTCCAGAAAGTCAAAGTATCAGTTGCCAAGGCCCTAAACCAGGAGCGTGTCTGCCTGCCTGAGGAGCGGCAAGACCAGTGGGGCTGGAAGGGAGCATGGAGGCGCAGTGGTCAGGTGGGGCAGGGGACCCCAGCAGGGCTCTGGGGGCCCCTGGAAGGCCGCTGGCACACGTTCTTCTGACACGGGGAGTTGCTGAGGGTGTGAGCAGAGGGACCTGCTCAGTTACGTGTCTAGCCGTCCCTCTGGCAGGGATGCAGGGGGGCCAGGTAGGTTTGCCCTGAACGTGGACGTGAAGCCAGGCCTGGCGCCTGGCAGCTGTGCCTGGGGTGCTGGGCGGCTCCGGGGCCCATGGAGCCACGCGTACACACCATCTGGGTGTGGGTTCTGGGGATGGCAGCCCGGATCTGCGGTGCCCCCCATCTTCCAGCTGCGCCAGTGCCACCCGTGCCCGCGAGGACGACCCGGTCCTGGACAAGCGCCTGCACCTGTCACAGCTCCCCCCACACTCTCCCTGTACACACGTGTGGCTGGAAGCGGCTTTCCTGTGCCCACACATGGCGGGTCCTGCCAGTCTGACCTCTCTGGTTTTTACCGGAGCGTTTACACCACGCGCACAGGGCCGTGGTGACCGGCGTGCCGGGTCTCAGTCCACCACCCTGCTGTGTCTCCCGTCTGTCCCTCCGATCGTCGCATCCTGCTCCGCGGGCTGTGCACCGTACGGGACGGTGTGCTTGCCCTCGAAGGACAAGTGTCTCTTTTAAGTAAAAGCCTTCGGTCTTCCCTGCATGTTCACCACCCCCGCACCCGGTGTTCCTCCCTGCAGTCCGAGATGCCCCTGGGCACCGTGGGCCTCAGCAGCTCCTGGGGCACTTCTCACAGGGCTGGCCTGCCAGCGGCGGGCTCTCTCTGCTTGTCTGCAAAGGGTTTAGGTCACCTTCATTTTTGAGGGATCTATTTGCTGAATACAGAACTCGGGCTGACAGTTGTGTTCATTTCGGTGCTGTAGAGCAGCTGCTCCTTGTCCTGTGACTTGCGTGGTCGCCCAGGAAGGCTGAACTCATTATGTTTTTTTTTTTAATGTCTATTTACTTTTGAGAGAGAGACGGAGACAGAGTATGAGTGGGGGGAGGGGCAGAGAGAGGGAGACACAGAATCCGAAGCAGCTTCAGGCTCCAAGCGGTCAGCACAGAGCCCGATGCGGGGCTCGAACTCACATACCGTGAGATCACGCCCTGAGCCGACGCCGGACGCTCAACCACCCAGGCGCCCCAGGATGTACTCGTTCTTCTCCCTGAGCGTGACGCACCCCGCCCCACGGGCGCTCTCACGTCTCCTCTGCCGTTTCTGGGAGACCTAACCGTGCTGCGTCCGGACACACTGCTGCACGAGGTTCTGCTCTCGGAGTCTGTTGAGCTTGTACCTCTGGGGTTCCAGCTTCCATCAGACTCGGGAGATTCTGGCCCTTACTCTTCAGGTAGTCTTCCCGTCCCTCCGTTTCCCTCCCGTCCCATGACTCCGATCATGCAGCCTAGACTGACGCAGTCCCTTCAGGTCCCTGAGGTGCTTTCCATCTCATCCAGCCTTTCCTCTGCTTCACTGTGGATGATTCCACAGCTGTGCCTGGAGTTCCATGATCTTTCCCTCTGCCTGTCCTCACCTGCCATCAGCCCCACTCAGCTAAACCTTCACTTCCTCTTCTCTGGAATCCAACCTAGTTCTTTTGCAGATCGTCCGTCTCCATCCTCATCAGTTTTGTTCTCCTCCAGGTCACTGGACACATTTTAAGGTCCTTCCTTGTCCGCTCTTCCCGCCACTGCTCTCACCTCTGGGTGTCTTTCTATTCAACTATCATTTGCTCTTCACGGGTCATATTTTCTCGACACTTTGTAGAAGTCTTTGAATGTCTTGTAATTTTTGGTTGGCTTCTGGACATTATGAACTGTATGTTACTGAGCGCTAAGTTGTGTGTGTGTGTATTTCCAAGAATGTTTAGTTTTATTCTACAAGGCAGCTGATCTTAGTTTGATGCTGTGAAGCCTGTTTCCGTGGGGTCTGGGCTCATGCTCCCCCCGCGTCTAAACCAGGGCCTTTCTGGAGTTTCTGTTTTACGGAACGGACTGCTCCGAGTCGTTCGGCTTCTCGGTGGTTCAGCCCGCCCGGCCTCAGCTCGTCCTCCGCAGAGCCCTCTTCTCCCCAGTGCTCTGCCCCACAGACCGCGGCTGTCTCTCCTCAACTCTTACCTCTGTTCCCTAAACTAACCGTGACCACCGCTGGTCTCCCACCGCAGCGCGGTCCAGAACGAGCCTCCAGACCGAATTCCCGGGATCACGGGGCTCATTTCGTGCTTCCCTTCACTCAAGGATCAAGTCTGAGGCCATATATTCTCTAACATCTGAAAAGAACCGCTGCTCATATTTTGTCCAGTTCTCTGGTTGTTTGTACTGGGGGGTTAATTCCAGACCCTGTTACTCCCCGATGGCCAAAAGTGTACGTCTTAACCAAAGGCTTTCAATCCCAAGGGCTCTCCCAAACTGAACATGAGTTGGAGGTCTGCCCGTGAAACTCCCTGGACCTCTTTCCAACAGCTCTGACATTTGAGAGCTTTAACAAGAACAAAAACACTTTCCTGTTCATTGTCATCTACAAATCCACGAGAGGTAATACAAGTAACTCCCATTTCACACAAAGCTGAGGCCTAAGTGCCAAACACACACTCCAAGTAGACTAGTTAATAAGTGGGAGGCAGGTACAGTCTACACGGCCCGCGTCGAGCACCTGCACCTCCCAGGCGGCAGACTTCTCCCAGAACTCCCCCGAGGACAGAAAGGGAGGCCGGACGGTCTCGGGTCTTCAGCAAAACGTGTCCTTCAAATGTCCCACCTCACCTCTTCGTAGCATGATTTGGCCCACATTTTCCAAAACGTACATTTAAAATGGGTGTGTCTTATGTAAATTATGCCTCAGAGAGGCTCATGTTTTAATGATGTGACTTTTACATTGGACACTTCATGACACATGTGAGGGAGATGGCGGCCTGCCGCCGGGACGCCCACGGCCACCGAGGCAGCGGGCAACTCCCGCCCGCGGCGCCGGCCTCACGGGGCTTTCTCGCGGCGCAGGCACAGGAGAGTCTACAAGGTGCGCCAGGACGTCTGCTTCAGAGAGAGCTGCGGAAGCACGAGTGCCAAGAAGACCGCAAACAGGTGCCAGCTTGGGGAGGAGGCCCACACGGCGCCCCGCGTGGGGCTCACAGGGGAGCGGGCGAGGGTGGCCCCGGGGACTGAGTGCTGTGGGCGCCACGCGCCCGTGGGCTGAGCCACGCTGTCTGGTCTGCGTGGCCGCACGTGCAGCCCTGTCCAGACACTCCGCTTGGAAACCGTGTGCACATGCGTGTGCACCTGAACCCACGCAGCCTGGCCGAGCGGGCATGGGGGGCGCTGGGGGGGCGCACCGAGGGGGTGCTGGGCGCACACGCTGGGTGCTGAGAGGCTCTCCGGTTATGCCTGCTCACACAGTCCCTGTGAACTGGGAAGCAGGGAACATCACTGACAGGTGCAAATATAGTAAATCTCTACTTTTTATTTACTCACAGCCCGGTTCTTCCCCCAAAGGGCCCGAGGGAGTCACAGGGATTATGACGTGATGTACTGCCCGAGTGCATCACACGCCTTCCAAGCAGGACAGTCCTCGCCCCAGTCCCTCTGGCAGACCCGTCAGTAGCCACACGCCCCAGCTCTCCCATCGCTGAGCCTCGGGGCCCGACCGCAGGGTGCAGTCCGACACCTGTGGGACCGAGTGTGTGCCCGCCTCTCCCACTTGCCTTCTTCCCACCTTCGTTCTCTCCCCGTGACTCACAGCGGGTCTGGTGGGGGCACAGAGACTAAGATGCTAACCTCTACATCAGTGCCCCACTCACCGTGCCCTCGAAAGGGAATCTATGGGAGCCAAAGAAGGGGCCCGGCAGGCAGCCTGGGCTACCTACAGGCACACAGTTTCTTTCTCTTAAACCATCTTTTTCTATTTCAGGAAAAAAAGTAACAGTCCACCACTGATGAAATCTTAGGCACAGGTACGCCCCCCCCCCCCCCGCTCAGCCAGAGGAGCCGCTAGAAGGTCCGAGGGCTGGCCCAGAGCTGCTGTCTCCTTGGGACTCGGCTGTACCCTCTCTATGACAAGCCCCCAGACCCGGAGGTTCAGAATTCCCTGAGGGGGTTACAATGGGAGAGAAAAAAAACAACAGCTGAATAGACAGAAGCCTGGGACAGTCTCACCCCACCTCAGGCAAATGGAGAAACCCCTCCCCCCACCATCAGCGCAACGGCGGCAGGGGGGTAGAGGGAGGTTAGGAGTGACAGGGGCTGCTAGGAGGGAGGGCAGGTAGGTGGGGAGCTGGGAGGGGAGGGTAGTCAGAGGGGCCCAGGGAGGCCCAGCTTCAGGGGTGCAGGGGTTTAAGGGACAGCTCCCAGGCTTTGTGAATGGCAATCTGTTGAAAGAAAAAATGGGGTGAGGGGTTTGATCACATAACTTCGGGGGAGTCCTAACGACTCTCTCACTGGGGAATTCCCAATGAACACCGGAATCCTAAGCATTCAGAATCCTGGAATGAAAGGGCTCTCTAGCCCTATTCTTGTTTGATCTGGCGTTTCCCAAACCCCTGGCACCTGGACACCATCCAGCCCTTTCGCCCCACTGTAAACTCTGTCCAGTCTTCCTAACAGCCGGGGCCACGCTGGGTTGAACCACGGAGGCCCGTCTACAGCCTGGAATCAGCCTCACACTGAGCGTCCCCCGGAATGAGGAGTCCCGCCCCCCCAGGGCAGCTGACCCCTCCCGCTCCACAAATGAGCCCCCCAGGCCCTCATGGCGCAGAGAGGACAGTGCGGCACAGGCTACATGGTCTCGCGGGCTGAGGAGATGAGGAGAAATGTTTTCAGAACCTTTACAAACAAGCAGAAGCAAACGAGGGTCACTGGGGCGGAGGGGGGGGCAGCACGGGGAGCACGCCCACCCCAGCCGAGCGGGAGAGCTGGGGCTGGGGTCCCGGGCAGGCTTCTGGAAAAGTCTCAGCTCGCCTCCTCAAAGCACTACTCCCCCTCACACTTCCTGCTCCGCGGACACGCAGATGCAGGCGCGCCCCGCGGCCCGCTAGCGATTCGCTGCCAGGACTAAGAACCTGCAAGTGCAGTTTGGGTTTGAAATCTTCACATCACAGTAAGTCACCAAAAAAATAATACGTTTCTTTAAAACTCAACAAATCCATTAGTGTGAGAACAAACCAGACACCCGCAGCCGATCCCCAGAGTGTAGGATGTTAGCTTTTAGAGCGCCCATTCTTGAAACAACAGGAGCCCATTCCAACGCAGAGCAACAAGGGGCTGTCCGCATCTTCGGAGAAGATCCAAGGGCATCACCTAGCGGAAGGGGAGCAGCCGCGGCTTGCACCCTTAAAAGCTGCAGTGCCCCCAAAACGGCGGCGCACAGCCCTCGGCACCCCCCCCCCCCACCGCCCCCAGCCGCTGGTGTGCTGCTGTCAGAGCGCTCAGCTGGCCGCCGGGGGGCGGGGACCGAGCACTGCTAAGGGAGCACGGAGCTGTGGTTTAGAGAGGAATGGGCATCACTCTCCTCACGCCCGGTTCTCTTTTTCCTTCGAAGGATTCAGGATGCCCTTGTTACACTCCATCGCCTCGTGTGCTTCCCAAGCCCAGGAAGATGGGGCTACAATCAGACTTAAACAGGCGCCCGGGACACGGGTCCTTCCTAGCACCCGTCCCCTCTGCGGCTTCGCTCCCCCCACCCCTACGACACAGCCAGCCAGGCCGGGCAGGCCACACCAGGGACACCCTCAGAGCCGAGTTCCCTCCAGGCCCCACAACACTTCTAGCAGCCCAGGCCGTAAGCCCAGCTGCTGTTTCCTATGGGCACAGCCCGGGCATCGGCCTGGGTGAGCGAGGCGGCCAGCCAGGAAGCCTCCTGTGACATCTGGAAACCAGTTCTGAGACTCCGAGGCCGGGGGGTGGGGGTGGGGGGGCGCCCTGTCCCCGGAGACCTCACAGTCATCCCGAGGACGGACGCTCTCAAACCCCCCTCCCACCCCCACAGGGAAGGGGCCTCGATGAGGGATACCAGGCGGGAAGCCGGGAGCTAGGCGCCCACAGGGCCCTCATCTGCACGTCAAGTCCCCTGGTCTGCCACAGGCACGACCCGCCACCCAGAGCAGCAGATTGGAAAGAGAAAGTGCTAACTGACATGGAGACGGGGTTTACACATTTCCAGCCTCCAACTCGTTCTCAAACAGTGACTGTTTTTGGCTTAGTGGACCAGACAGTCTCCGCGGCAACGACTCAGCCCCATGTTCACAGCAGCGCAGCCACAGACGTGTGACCAGATATTGTGGCCGCGCCCCAGTAAGACCTCGCCCGCCTGCCTGGCTAAGCCCCACTCTACCAGGTCACCCTGGCCTCGGCCTCATGCAGAGAAAGCCATGCCCCGGATGATGAGTCACGACTCAGCAGCAAAGACCCCCCCCCCTCCCCCAGAGCCCCTGCTCAGAAGGAAGCCATGGTGGCTCCTTCCTCCTCCTGGGGCGGGTGGGGCGGGTGAGACCAGGACAGGGACGGACAAACGGGGCAGGCCGGACCTGACGGCACCAGAGACGCCGGCCGACCCCACGACACTGCTGTGGGCCACGGCTGTTCACACCCGCTGCAAGCTGGGGGCGCGCCGCCTCACCACACGTGCCTTCCAGCGTCTTCTACCGTCTTCTCCCTGTGGAGGCCAAGAGCAAGCAAGGCAACCAACCTCGAGTCACGGGCAGCATTTTAAGAGCCGGCCTCACCTGAACTCTACCCCCTGGACGTCTCCCATGGACGCTGCCCCACGCCAGCCACAGAGGGGACTCCTTCCCGTCACCTTTTCTAAAAACTTTTTTTTGAAGAGTCAGAGTATATTTTAGGCTTTTTGTTTTTATTAAAATTTTGTGTGCATATGTCTGTGTATTACGCAATTTGTTCTTTTCAGAAAGGAGGGACAATCATTTCAAGAACAGCCCCGGTCGCCCAGGCCCGCCTGGGGAAGATGGCCGAGCTCAGCCGACGGCTCCGGCACCGGGGAGCAGAGAGCAAGCCCCGCACGACACACACGCTGCGGCCTCTGCTGTCGCCGGGACCCGTCGCTGCGTCTGTGTAAAGCTACAGAGTCACCAGCAAGTGGCGAGATCAAGTGCTATCACTGGAAAAACAGACGGAACTTTCTAATGAGATGCTAATAACCCCGAGCCCTTCAGCCGTGAGGCGAGCACTAGTGTGTTTCAGTTTTTAACTCAGAAACCTTTGTTTCCACCAGAAACAGTCTACTGAACCCCGAGCTGGGTGCTGTGTTGTCTTATGATTAATTCCTCTTGACGTTTTACAAATTAGGGATCTAGTAAAAACACCTCCTGATGCTAACAGAATCACAACTCGTCCGGGAAACGTTCTAAATGAGACGCGGCTTTTTCACATTCCTCCGTCAAACTCCTGCGTCTTCTATGAACATATGGGAAATCGGTAATAATGCAAATTAGAAAACTGTCAGGTACACAGACGTTTATTTCTGCATCAAAATGAAACAAGCAGCCATGAATTGCTGGGTTAGCCATCTCAGCCATAGAAACTTATAATTCTATTTAGTCCCCCAGCTGGGCACCAGAGCCCATCTGAGGCTCCAGGGAAAGCGCCGGTCACTCGGACGCCACAAACTGGAAGAGTGAGCGAAAACACTGGCAGAGTGAAATGTGTTCATCTTCAGACAATCTTGCCCCCGGCCAAGAACCCCAGTGAGGAGAAAATCTTCCTCCTCCCGCCGCAGGAGGGTGCACCCAGGCGAGCCCTACCCACCCCGCCGCTGTCCCTCCCGCAGACCGAAGGCCCTGGCCGGCCACCTCCCGCCCCTCCCTACACAGGGACTCACTGAGCTAACTTCCTTCCCAGAGGATGTCTCTCTGCGGTCAAGCTCGCACGAGAGCCTGGAGAAAACAGAAGCCCCCGTACCCGGCACTAAGTCCCCACAGCAAACATCACTCAGACCTACAGGAACATTCCAGGGCCTGGGGGACGGAGAGCAAACACGCAGCTGTTGTCTAAAACAGAAGTGTACACCTGCTTACACCCCGCCCGCCAGGCGTCAGCGCAGCTCCTCGGCCTCGGCCAGGAGAGGCCAGGGCCCAGGCCGCATGCGCGTGGGGAGCCGCCCCCCAGCACGCCGCCAGCACCGAGGAGCCGTGCAAGACGAAACCACACCCACCAGCAACCCCCTTTCGGCTGCGGGGCGCGGAGCAGTTGGGACGCAATCACCGTGGTCTGGGAAACCCGCTACTGGTGCTCAGAGAATAAAGTGCCGTGATGTCCAAGTCTCGCCGCCTGCTCCCGGCTGCAGCTTTACCCCCAGAGGACGCGTGCAAGGACTCGAAGCAGAGGGAGGGGCCCCACCCCCCAGTCCCGGAATCGCCACCCGCATACGCAACAGAGAGAGCCAACCCCGACGTCGAGGTACCGAGTCCCCTGAGTTTTCCAGCTCAGAGGGACTGTCGTTCCGGGTGGAAGAGGGCCCTCCCCGCAGAGACCCGCCCACAGGGCGCACTGATGCAGCCCCTGCTTAGTCTGACTGCTTCTCTGGTGATTATGATGACGTTTTCACCAGAAGACCAGTTTTAGCAGGAAAAATGACCTGAGAAGACCCACGTGAAGCTCTCAGAGCTCTAAGAGAATTAGAACGTTCTCGGGTATCTACGGGCTCTTCACGCCTGTCGCTCGCCATTCCTCCTCCGCATCCTCCTCCTCCTCCTCTTCCTCCTCCTCCTCCTCCTCGTCTGGACTTAAGCTTTCATTGTCGGGCACGGGGCTCACAGACTTCTCTTCCTCCTCCCGAGCAAAGAGCTTCTTAAAAACTTCAAATTCCTCAGCGGAAGAACAGGCCGTCCTGGCCAGAAACTCAGCTTCCGACGCTCTGAGGATGTCCTTGAGCAGAGGATTGGGGACACGGGTCTGGCCCTTCTTGTCAGGGGTTTGGTACCGTCCGAGGCGCTCCAGGAACACGTGTCTCTGCTTGATCTTGGTGATGGAGTAGCGCAGGAAGTCGGTCCTCACCACGTCCGCGTGCCGAACCCCCATCCTGAAATAGGCATACTGGAGACACAGACACCGTTAGGAGCCCCAGTGACCCGCGGCCTGCCCTTCTGGGGACATAGACACAGTCAGGGTCTCAGGCACAGTCCGCGATCGCCTCAAGCCGTCCACACACACTCACAAAAAGCCACCCAACTAACAGTGGAAGGACACTCCGTGACGCCCAGCGACTGTGTGATGGCTGAGTTTTCAAGACATTTTCTAATTCATATTGAGAGAAATTTAGCGGAAAATAAAGGGGCAGGAGAGATAAATTCAGTTTTGTTTTTCTCAGGGAAAAAACTGTGAGTGTGAAAAGAACAGGCAAAAACTTCAGAAAACATCTGGCAATTTGATCTAAGTTGTCGCAATTGTTACCCAAGAGTTAAGGTAACTGTCACAGTTACACTTCTAAAATCAATACGCAGAATAGGTTCTAAAAAAACGAAGATCTTCAGCTCTTTTTAATTAGCGATTTCAAGCAGAGGCCCTGTTTGGGCCCCACGAGTGAGGCCGGGTCACCCACCGTCAGCGGCAGGAAAGCTGCAGAACAGGCCCCACGTGAAGAGGGGACAGCCCAGAGTGCTGACTCTCCGGCGGGCTCCTGCCAGGACCTAAGGCCTCCGCCTCGTCCCCTGAGCCTCACGCTCGGGGCGCCTGCGGCGTCCCTCGTGCAGCTGACCCCCCCCACATCTGAAGTGCTCGCTGTTCCTTCTCGAACCCCTACCGGGCATCCTCACCTGGAATTTGTACTCCAGCTCGCCGGGGTCCTCCTGAAGAACGTAGGGGCATCTGTGCAAAATCTTGGTCACCTGTTGTGCTGTGAAAAGACATTTCTCCCGGAGAGCCCCCACGGTGCCGCCGATGTCCCTCTGGGGCATGCTGAAGACTTCGGGGCAACAGAGAAGCACCGTCTTGAGCTTCCCTGCAGAACATGAAAAGGGGCAAGTGCGTAATTTTAGGGTACTCCAGAAAACCAAGGGCTTGCCGACACCCAAGCCAGCATTTAAAACCTGGGCAAGGGCGCTCTCCTCCATGGGTGGCAGCTTCCAATGGCTGCCCAGGGGCACCACGGAAACGTGAGGGGGCAGAACGATACCTCTCGTCACGGACTCTCTCCCTTCTGAGACTCACCAACCTTCCCACCCCGATGGAAAGGGGCGGCCTCTTGCTGGCTTCCCAGCTGAAAGCCGCAGACCGAATCTCGGCGTCCCCCTCCTACCCCTCCTCTAAAGCACTTCGCGGCGGGGGAGTAGTGGGAAGCGCGCCTGGGGGGCTCAGCCGGCCGGGCGTCTGACGCTTGATTTTGGCTCCGGTCACGATGCCATGAGACGGGGCCCCGTGTCGGGCTGCACGCGGAGCATGGAGCTGCTTAAGATTCTCTCCCTCTGTCCCTCCCCTGCTCTGCACGCTCACTCTCCAAAATTTAAAAAAAAAGAAGAATTTCACAGGGGATTTACTGGAAAGATTAGAGAGTAAGACGAGACAGCAGTTCCCCCGCACTGGGATTTGGGATTGATGTCCCTTCCATAAGAAAATAGAAGCACTGACCAACATTCCTAAGATCTGGGAGCCTGAACTCAATGACAAGGAGTTAAATAATAATTCAGGTAATAACAGGAATACTCCTGACGCACGGCCACAAACACTGAAGCCCTAGTTAGTGGAGTGACCATGTATTTCACTCCAAATTAAATCTGGAGTGAAAGAGGGAAGAAATTTAAGTGAAGGAGACCCTGCTGACAGATACGTTAGGGTAACTGGTAACTGAGATTACTCTAGGGGAGCTGGGGCGTGTGGTGTTTT
>PJEM01017391.1:0-22180 GCA_004023845.1 Helogale parvula
AAAGAATTTCTGGTTTTCCGTGCCTGTTTACTAGTCTTTCCTTCTGTATTGCTAATCAAATTATGCAGAAATAGTTCCTTTTTTAATTTAGGAAGATATTATAATTCAAGATAAATGTTAAATCTAAGGATATGAAAATTGACAAAGTTTGTGTATGCATTTCAACTGCTACCTTTGAGTGAAAGTGAGAAAGCATGACTCCATTATATCCATGTCACTACTGATAATTCTTATTCAATTGTGAATTCCATTAAGGATCTGTGTGGAAAAGAAACTAGAGCCTGAACAAGAGACTAAATTGTAAGTATGTTCATATTTCTCAAGTCAAGGTTTTCTACTATGACATTCAAAAAACTAATTAAAATATTTCCTGTCACTTTACTAAGTGTGTGTGTATTTACATACATACACATTTATACACACTCATTTTATATATGTATATATGTGTAATAAAAACTTGGATGGTTCATAAGAATATGAAAAATTAATTTCATTTCTTGAATGTTATTTCTTTTTCAAGAATATTAATCACAGAAGCAGATGAAGAGATTTCTAAGCCTGTTTTATGAATTGGCTAAAAATGTGAGCAATAAAATGGTAAGATTTGATAAGCATATAATGCAATATCTATTGCCCTAATTGCCAACACATGCTCATACACACACACACACACACACACACACACAATCTCAACTGTACAAATACATCTCTTTAAATAAAAAAGATCTTTTTTTGTTTTTAAACAAAATGTTTTGATGTCTAGGTATATAAAACAAAAATTAATAAGTTACATCTATAATAGAACTGATTTGTCAGGATATTTCTGAGGCATGTTTCTGAAGTAGGTAACTGAAAGGACAAAGGGTTATTCCGCATCCCAGGACAATATCCAGGATCAGCAGGGACTTTTACTAGAGGCTACAAGAGGGAATGACGGGAAGATGACTGGAAGAAAGGAAGGTGGACTTTGGGTAACAACAATTCTGTTTCTCATTTGAGCTCCTACAGGTGTCTCAGGTGTGCCTCTCCAGGACAGAATAAGATAATAGCGTTCAGACTAAGTTTTTTGCCCATGAGCATATTTCAGTGTTCATCCTCTCTGATAGTGTCTAGAAATTCTGAACGCTACTTTTGGTTATGTAGGTTCCATCTGAGACCGTTTTGTCAAAGAAGTAACCCAGGAGCAGGCTTTGTTTGAAGCCAGCCATCTCACACCACCCAGTCAACAGAAATGCTAAGTCCATTCTAACTGGACTACACTCTGAGTAGTTTGCCCTATATACTCTCAGTAAAGTCAAAGAGTAAACCTAGACAATTAAAGGACTTTCTATGTGTGTGTGTGTGTGTGTGTGTGTGTGTGTGTGTGTATGTGTGTGTATGAATTCATTTAAATGAATCCATTTAAAGGCATGGCCTTTGAGATTCACTGATTGGCTGGATGTTAATGAACACAACTTGTGACAAGCATTGCCTCATATTTTAATAAACTGAATGTATGTAAAAAGGGTTTTGTGCTTTACTAAGAAGTGTTAAAAAAAAGGAACTATTATAGAGTACTAAAGTGCCAGATAAAATTGTCAAATGTCAGGGTTTGTCTTGTTTCTGGTTGCTGAATTTTGCAGTAGGTTAGCATTAACATTACAGAAAAGTGAAGAAATCATAAGGGCACAGTTTTGTATATAGCACACGAATGGCATCATCTAAGCCTATATAGGCATAGAGCCTAAGCCTAGACCTAGTCCATACCTTCACAATCCTCCTTAGAGACACTATCCTGATTTCTAACTCCACAGAGAAGTTTTGCTTATTTGTGAAACTTGCATAAGTGAAATCACACTCTACGTATTCTTTTGTGTCTTATATCTCCATTCACAATTATGTTTGTGAGAACTTTTCATGCTGTTGCATGTAGCAATATCAGTTTTGTCTTCACTCTTATACTCTTCCATTTTATGAACACATCACAATTTAAAAACGGATTCTTATCATTAATGGACACCTTCACATTTCAGTTTTGGGATTATTGAGAATACCAGACTAAAAATTCCCTAAACATGCATATATTTTGTGTACATATGTACACATTTTGATTGGATAAATACATAGGATTATAATTTCCTGTTTCACAAATATCTGGACATCAGCTTAATAAATATATTCAAAAAGATTTCATAGTATTTATATGAAGGCACACTCTAATCTTCAAGATACTTGGTATGGTCCATCTATTTAATGTCAGTTATCCTCATGGTTGTGCAGTAGCTATGAATTTAATTTCCTTTTCCCTAAGTACTAGAAAGTTCACATTTCTTATGCTCACTGGCTTTTAGGTATGCTTTTTAGTTAAGAAATTATTCTAATTGTTATTAGGTTGGGTTTTGTTTTCCTATTGGTTTGTAATAAATTTATAAATTCTTATTATACTCCTTGATGATTACTACAAATATCTTCCCTCACTCTCTGGTCTTAATTGAATCACTTTTATTCAGGCATAACTTATATGCGTACAATAAAATGCACATAAGTGCAGTGTTCCATTGAGGATTGACAAGTGTGTATATACATCCTTATAACTAACCCTATTTCTATCACTTATAAATGTTTGATTGTGCTCTTTTCCAGTTAATCCTTCATAATCCTTTGGTTTGTTTTTTCTAATTAAGTTAAATCTTATTTTCTTTTTAGCATATATATTTTTTCTCTTGGCCTACTAGTTTAAGATTTATCCACATTATCGCATACGTGAATTCTTTATATACAGATATATACACACATATATATTGACACTCTATCTTGTCCTTTTGCTAAATTCACTTACCCATTAAAGGATAATTTGTAGATTTCTTAGGATTCTCTATCTACCCAATCATGTTACCAAGGGAAGATGATTTAACTCCTTTATTTCTAATCACAATGTCACCATTTTTTCTCACCTTATTTTACTGGTTAGGAACTTCAGCACCTTGTTGAATATGAACTATGCGGTTGCCGTCCTTGCATAGTTCATGATTTTACAGTAAATTTTTAAGGCTTTGCTCCTTATATTTGATATTAGCAGAAGTTTTGTTTTGTTTTGTTTTGTTTTGTTTTGTTTTAGTAGGTGTCCTTTTCACATTGAGACAGTTTTCTTTGCCTACTTTAAGGAGACATTTTTAACATAAATAAATGTTGAATTTTGTCAAAGATTTTATCCCGAAACTAGTCAGAAGAAACTATGCATTCTCCTTTCTTCTGTTGTTATTGAGAAAGATCAATGGATTTATATTGAACCATGGGCAGGGAATGGACTAGGTGGGTGATGAGTATTAAGGAGGGCACTTAGAATAAACACTAGTTTTTTTTAATTATTTTTTTATTTTTGAGAGAGAGAGAGAGAGTGAGCGAGCGAGCAGGGGAGTGTCAGAGAAAGGGAGACACAGAAAGACAGGATCCAGGCACTGAGCCAGCTGTCAGCACAGAGCCTGATGCTGGGCTCGAACCCACCAACCAGCAAGATCATGACCTGAGAAGAAGTGGGACACTTAATGTCCCACCCAAGTGCCCCAAGCACTAGTTATTATATGTAAATGATGAATCACTAAACTCTACTCCTGAAACCAATATTACACTATATATTAACTAATTAGGATTTAAATAAAATCTATAAAAATTATAATAAAATAAAATAAAATGAATAAGTAAAATAAAATAAAATAGTGAACAAACATTGAATTCCTGGGATAAATGTCACCTTCTCAGGATGTGTTACACTTATAAAGATATTGAGTATAATGAGCTTCATTTACTATGTTTTGTTGAAAATTTCTATTTTATTTATAAAATATATTGTTCTGGTGTTTTCCTTTTTTTGTAATGTCTTTGGTTTTGCTATCATGGTAATACTTGTCTAATTTTTTTTTTACAGTGTGGAATTTGCATTTATTTATTTTTTTCCATAATATTTTATTATCAAATTGTTTTCCATACACCATCCAATGCTCTTCGCCTTAAGTGCCCTCCACCATCACCATCACCTCTTTTCCCCCGTCCCCCTTCCCCCTCAACTCTCAGTTCATTTTCAGCATTCAATAGTCTCTCAAGTTTTGTATCCCTCTCTCTCCCCAACTCTCTCTCCCTCCTCCGCTCCCCCTGGTTCTCCTTTAGGTCTCTCTTGTTTTCCTGTTTACTTGCCTAATTAAAGGAGATGAAGGTGCACCTGGGTGGCTCACTTGGTTAAACATCTGAGTCTTGATGATGACTCAGGTCATAATCTCATGGTTCCTGAGATTGAGCCCCATGTCAGGCTCTGCACTGACAGTGCAAACCCTGCCTGGGATTCTCTCTCCCTCTCTCTCTCTACCCCTCTCTCCACCTCTCAAAACTATTATACAGTTTTTCTATACCTTTATTGACTTTCAGTCAACTAATTCTATCAATTAGCAAGACAATCTCCAATTATAATTGCCAATTTATGTCTTTCTTCTGTCATTTGTTCCAGTTCCTTCTTTTTATATTTTGACGTACTGTTAAATACATAAATATTTAGAATCTCTTGGTGTTCTTGGTTAATTGGCTTATTTATCAAATAATATGTAATTTTCTTCTGTATGCTTGTTCATTTTCTTTGGTGATGATATTAACATAGTTACTCCAACATTCTCCTGATTAGGGTTCACACGGTACTCATTGTTCTATTCTTTTACTTTAACCTATCCATGTCATTGTATTTGAAGTGAGGTGTTCAAATACACTCTCTAGGTGGGTGATTTTTTTAAAACATATTTTGTAATCTCTACCTTTTAATCAAGGTGATATGTTTTGATTATTTTATGCAATGTAATCATTTATGTTTGGGCTTCTGTTTATCATTCTGTTACTTGATTTTTGTTTGTTCCCTTAGTTGTTCTTTCCTTTGTTTTTTAATTCCTGATTAAAATTAACTACTTTAGTATTTAATTTAAATTTATATAATATGTTTTTGATTATACCATTTCTTAAAAGTTTGTGTGTGACTTAAAAACAGTAAACATTTACCAGACCACTTGAATCAATATCTTACCAATGGAAGTAGAATTTAGAAAAGTATGTTACTATATAGGACCCTGCACTCTTTTCCTTTTATTGTGATTATGATTTATATATGTTTATATACATCAGAAACTCCATTAGTAATGTTATAATTTGTGCTATCAAAAATCAATTTTATGAAAATTTTTAAATAAAACTGATGTCTATGTCTTAAATGTTCAATAGAAGTCTACGATTAAAACATCTGAGCCTACAGTTCTCTTTGTGGGATGACTTAACTACATGTCTGTTTACTTTAATAGATTCAGGGGTATCTAGGTTAGATGTTGCATCTTGAATTAGCTTTGGTAAATGTAGCTTTGAAAGAATTAGTTCATTTCATTTAAGTTACCAAATCTACTCTGCAGATGTTTTCAAAATATTTCATTTTTAATTTCTTAATATTATAACCTGTAATGTTATCATTGCTCTCATTCCTGATAAATTTTATCTTTTCCCTTTTTTTCACAAGTTTTATCAATGTTAGTTATCTTTCCTAAAAATCAGCTCTTGACTCCTTTAAGCTTCACTCGGGTTTTTTTTTTTTTGTTTGTTTTCTGTTTCATCGGTTTCTGTCCTGTTTTCTGTTTAGATACTTCCTCTTTGATGTTTTACACGTAGATTGCTTAAAACAGCAAAGGTAGCAATGAGAAATCACACAGCAATAACAACATTCATCTTGTTGGGACTCACAGAGGACCCACAGCTGCAAGTTCTTCTTTTTATCTTCTTATTTCTCACCTATGTGCTGAGCATGACTGGAAATCTGACCATTATCATTCTTACGTTCATGGATTTTCATCTTAAAACACCTATGTATGTTTTTCTTCGAAATTTCTCCATCTTAGAAATCTTATTCACAACAGTATGTATTCCCAGATTCCTGTACAGCTTATCAACTGGGGACAAAACGATTACTTATAATGCTTGTGTTAGTCAAGTATTTTTTATTGGAGTTTTTGGGGCCACAGAATTTTTTCTCCTGGCAGCCATGTCCTATGACCGCTACGTGGCCATTTGCAAACCTCTTCATTACATGACCATCATGAACAACAAAGTCTGTACCATCTTTGTCTTCTGTAGCTGGATCTCTGGGTTGATGATCATCGCCCCACCCCTTGGAATGGGTCTCCAGCTGGAATTCTGTGACTCCAATGCTATTGACCATTTTGGCTGTGACCCATTTCCTCTTTTTAAGATTTCATGCTCAGATACTTGGCTTATAGAACAGATGGTTATAATCTGCGCAGTACTGATATTCATTATTACACTCATTGGTGTCATTCTTTCCTACGTATATATCATCAGGACAATTCTAAGATTCCCTTCTGCTTCCCAAAGGAAAAAAGCTTTCTCCACCTGTTCATCTCACATGATTGTTATTTCTATCACATACGGCAGCTGTATTTTCATCTATATCAAGCCTTCGGCCAAAGAACAGGTGGACATCAATAAAGGGGTATCCGTGCTCACTACGTCTGTTGCTCCTTTGTTGAACCCTTTCATTTATACTTTGAGGAACAAGCAAGTGAAGCAAGCTTTCAATGACACAATAAAAAAAATTGCATTTACCTTACACAATAAGAGCACATGGAATTTGAAAACTTAATGAAACAGTGATTTGTTCCTTATCATCTTTTTCTAGAAGTCCTAACTAGTTCAGTCAGGTTAACTTACCTAAGAATCTTTCAAATCTGATTTGTGAACCTGCTCAGGACAAATAATGTCTTTCTTTAATCTCAATTCAAAACTGTTTTTCAATTAGAGCATGAGAATTTGTTTCCAAGAAATAAAATCTTCTTCCATCTCACACTTAGCTTTTCTAATATTATTCAAAAAGAGATTATATGATATGTGCAATATAGTGTCTATGATCCTGAAAATTTTTTGGATCAATATTTTTTTAACTTCTTCAATTCATATATGTAAATATGTCAAAAGAAATATTTGAAGTATAAAATACCTCATATTTGTTTTAAGGTATTAATCATATAAATTTTAAAATAAAAGAACACTAATTGGTTTCAATGTAACACCCAATGCTCTTCCCCACAAGTGCCTTCATCCATTAACACCACCTCTTTCCCCCCCCCCCCTTCAACCCTCCTTTCCTTTTCAGTATTCAATAGCCTCTCAGGTTTTGCGTCCCTCTCTTTCTGCCCAACCTTCTTTACCTCTTCTCCTCCCCATTGTCCTCCATTAGGTTTCTCCTGTTCTCCTGTTAGACATATGAGTCCAAACATATGGTATCTGTCCTTCTCTGCCTGACTTATTTCACTTAGCATGACACCCTCGAGGTCCATCCACTTTCCTACAAATGGCCAGATTTCATTCTTTCTCATTGCCATGTAATACTCCATTGTGTGTGTGCGTGTGTGTGTGTACATCTTCTTGATTCATTCATCAGGTGATGGACATTTAGGCTCTTTCCATGATTTGGCTATTGTTGACAGTGCTGCTATGAACATTGGGGTGCATGTGGTCCTATGCAACGGCACTTCTGTATCCCTTGGGTAAATCCCTAGCAGTGCTATTGCTGGGTCATAGGGGAGTTCTATGGATAGTTTTCTGAGGAACCTCCACACTGTTTTCCAGGTGGCTGCACCAGTTTCCATTCCCACCAACAGTGTAGGAGGGTGCACATCTCTCCACACCCTCGCCAGCATCTATATAGTCTCTTGATTTGTTCATTTTAGCCTCTCTGACTGGAGTGATGTGGTATCTCAGTGTGGTTTTGATTTGTGTTTCCCTGATGATGAGTGATGTTGAGCATCATTTCATGTACCTGTAGGCCATCTGGATGTCCTCTTTGGAGAAGTGTCTGTTTATGTCTTCACTGGGTGATTTGTTTTTTTGGTGTGGAGATGGGTGAGTTCCTAGTAGATTTTGGATACAAGCCCTTTATCTGATATGTCATTTGCAACTATCTTTTCCCATTCTGTCGGTTGCCTATTAGTTTTCTTGATTGTGTCCTTTACAGTGCAGAAGCTTTTTATCTTGATGAGGTCCCAAGAGTTCAGTGTTGCTTTTATTTCCCTTGCCTTTGGGGATGTGTCATGTAGGAAATTGTTGTGGTTGAGGCCAAGGAGGTTGTTTTCTACTTTCTCCTCGAGGGTTTTGATGGTTTCCTGTCTTACATTCAGGTCCTTCAGCCATTTTGAGTTAATTTTTGTGTATGGTGTAAGAAAGTGGTTTAGTTTCATTCTTTTGCATGTTTGCTGTCCAGTTCTCCCAGCACCACCTGCTAAAGATGCAGTCTATTTTCATCGGATACTCTTTCCTGCTTTGTCAAAAATTAATTGGCCGTACATTTGTGGGCCCAGTTCTGAGTTCACTATTCTATTCATTGGTCTATGTGTCTGTTTTTGTGCCAATACCATAATGTCTTGATGATGACAGCTTTGTAGTAGAGGCTTAAGTCTGGGATTGTGATGCCTCCCATTTTGGTTTTCTTCTTCAATATATCTTGGCTATTTTGGGTCTTTTGTGGTTCCATACGAATTTGAGGACAGCTTATTCTAACTTTGAGAAGAATGTTGGTGCAATATTGATGGGGATTGCATTGAACGTGTAGATTGCTTTGGGTAGTAATGATATTTTCACAATGTTTATTCTTCCAATCCATGAGCATGGAATGTGTTTCCATTTCTTGGTGTCTTCTTCAATCTTTTTCATAAGTTTTCTATAGTTTTCATTATATAGGCCTTTTACATCCTTGGTTAGGTTTACTCCTAGGTATTTTATGTTTTTTTTGTACAATTTTGAATGGAATCAGTTTTCTGATTTCTCTTTCCATTGTTTCATTATTGGTGTATAGGAATACAACTGATTTCTTTACATTGATTTATTACCCTGCAATATTACTGAATTCATTGATCATTTCTAGAAGGCTTCTGGTGGAGTCTGCTGGGTTTTCCATGTACAGTATCATGTCTTCTGCAAAAAGTGAAAGTTCGACTTCTTTGCCAATTCTGATGTCTTTTATTTCCTTTTGTTGTCTGATTGCTGATGCTAGAACTTCCAGCACTATGTTAATGACAATAAACTATTAAAAATTTTTAAAAAAAGAAAAGAAAGAAAGTAAGACCTTTTAGAGGATTATGATGGGGGCGCCTGGGTGGCTCAGTCAGTTAAGCCTCCGATTCAGCTCAGGTCAGATCTCACGTTCGTGGGTTCGAGCCCCGCATCAGGCTCTGTGCTGACAGCTAGCTCAGAGCCTGGAGCCTGCTTCCAGTTCTGTGTCCCCTTCTCTCTCTGCCCCTCCCCAGCTCAAGCTCTGTCTCTCTCTGTATCAAAAATAAATAAAACATTAAAAAAATTAAAAAAAATAAAAAAAGAAGATTATGATGAATAGACAACCTTGCAGAAATAGGATTGGTTATTCTGAAAGCTATCTCATAAACTGTCATTCTTTGGATGTGAAATCACAAATGTACATGGAAATGAAAAGCGTAAGAATGGCAACAGATGACTGGAAATAAACATTCAGGCAAATGTCCTCAAATCAGGAGCTCTGGTATGCCTGCTAGTCAGTTTCTGAGTTCAAGTACATAAAATCTTTCACTAGCCTAATGCTTCCATTCAATATAGTTTAGACAAGGCTGAGGGTACAAAACACTGTATTTCAGGAGAAGCATCTTGGGAAATATTGGAGCTCTTGGAGTTCACTCAAGGAAGCACATGACAACTGTCTGACACCCGACTCTGGGACAATTCGATAAGGCATGGAAGGAAAACTCTCAAGTTTGTAACGAATAAAATGGTTTTTAAGATGCTTTTTTCTCCTTTAAAGCAATTTGTAAAATTATCCACCAAAGAAGTGGCTGAGAGTTTACACACTCAAATGCAAAACTATTTAATTCATCCTCTACACTGCATTGACCTGATGCTTCCCTTTGCAATGTCTACAGCAATGTTTTCTGTGGATCCCCAATGGATTTTCTGCTTGAATAAAAGAAAGAGAAAATGGTCGGCAACTCTACCTCCATCAGGCACTAGAAAAATAAATGAAGGCAAAAATGCTCCCTCTTCATTATGACAAGTATGAGAGTGCATGTTGCTACTCAGGACTCTCATGCATCTGCCATTCTCCTTGTTGAGTGCTCATGTATGATGGTTTATGAATAATTTTGGTCTGTGAGGCAACCAAGTCTTTGCTACTAACATAAATTTAGTCCAGGTAAATGCACTGATTGTCTCCACACATAGATTTGTGTGTCCTTACATATACACTCGAAAGAGGGCATTGAACTAACCAATGACTTTTCTGTTGTCTATGACTATCCCTCTGCATATTCTAATACCCTCTAAAATATCGACAGCAGGTAAGAAAACAGAGATAGTGCAAGATGTGATGAACATAAAGAACGCAGAGCAAAGGAATGTCACTTCACATGCAGGAATCCCTTTTGTTGTGTAAAACCATGTTTTTGTATCTTTTCAGTCCAAATTTTGTACTCCAAATTAACCTTCAAAAAGATACTAAATGATGTATCAAACATAAGACATCTTTACTCAAAAATCAGTTTAAAACACAGTTACATAAACCCTTGAATGCCTCAGGAAGTCTTTCTGCAGCTGAAATGTAATGCATGTGCAACTTCATGTTTACAAAGATCACTAGTTACTGTATAGACATGAGTACACCTTGATTAATACAATGATTAATAAATCTTGACATCTTAAAAAAAAGAAAAGAAAAGAACTCAAAATGGGCATATCAAGTAAAATTAAAACATTGTAACAGAAGAAAGAAAATAAATTCTAGGAATCTAGAAACAAATATGATATGCTAAAGACATAAGCAAGCTAGAATATTTAAATTTTCTTTAAGAAAGAGGAGAAAAATGTCTACCACAACTGCTTGACAATAGCATGCAAGCACTCATACCCACATGCACATACGCCCAAAATAAAACACGATTACAAATCAGAGACCTTTTGTTTCTAGCTCTGTCAGAGTAACTAATTTGAGCCCATGTTCTCTGCTTAAATCATCATGAACTGAGTCAATTTTATGAAGAAACTTGACAACAAGAAACTCCAAGTCATATCTTTTTAGAAAGAGAGATTTCAATAAATGTGTCCACAATTAACACTAGCTCAGTCTACAGTGTGAGACGGAGACCAAGCTCAACATGACTGTCTCCCTGAATTGAGTTGGAAAAGATCAAATCCATGGAAGTGGTTAGTATCCTCCAGCCAAGACTGCATTGAGCTGGAATCTGGGCAGAATTTCCCCATTTGTGTCTTGGCTGACGAACAAGTGTAGTCCATGTTTGTACATGAGGAATGAGCCTGAGAGTTCAAATGTACAAAAGCACATTTAAAAAAATTTTTCCATTTTCAATAAATTCCTATTGGCACATGGCCCACCGACATACTACATATTGTTTGCCTAAATATATGCTTAATAAGTACAGGAGCTTGAGAGCAGCTTGGGAAGACTTCCCTTAGCTTCCCTCTCAATCTCTCTTGACTTGCATAGTGTCTTGAATATTCTTTCTGCAGCCATCGACTTTGCAGGACAAAGCCTAAAGCTGAACCCACAAAACTTCTGTGGAAACAGAAGAGATATTTAAGTTGATTGAGCAATGAATAACAGGTAATTGTGTATCGAAGATACTTATAAACAGCATGGAATTAAAGAGGAGTGAAACAGATACTCTCAAGGGTTTAATCCTTTAAAACTTTGTTTAAATATGATCTTTAAAACACACTAAGTCCGTTTTAATCTGAGCTAAGGTGAAGCATACATGAGAAAATAGATGCCTTTTATTTAATAGTCTCCAAATTATTGTAGAAAATGTTGTACAACAAAATTCTGAAAGTGTGTGTGTGTGTGTGTGTGTGTGTTAAACTCTAGTGAAAAACATTTGAAGATAAGGTGTTGTTAGAAAAAAAAACTGAAAATCAAATTAAATGGCAAGATTGGTGTGCTAAATATTATAAATGTAAATATCTTTTCTAGATTTTGTAAAAAAACATGTCAGCGCATAATGAAAACACAAATATTAAAAGAAGTGGTTGAGATTTGTGCAGAAAGAGGAAGTATATGAAACTCAACATCCTTTTCGGGAGAAATCTTTTTAACTAACTTTTACAGAAGTCATGAAGTCCGTAATAAAATACAGGAGAGAATAATTTGGAATAATTTGTTCTTTGTTCTTTCTGGGATGTTATGTTCTTTTTGATACTGAGAAGAGCTCAGATTCTTTCTTCCTTATTGCATGCAGATTGCATAAAATACCAAAGGTAATAATGAAAAAATCACATAACAGTAAGAATGTTTAACTTGTTGGGACTCACAGAGGATCCACAGCTACAAGCTTTGATTTTTACTTTTTGTTTCTCACATACATTCTGAGCATACTGGAACCCTGACCATTATCAATCTTACACTGACAAATTCCCATCTTAGAACACCCATTTTTCCCCCCTTTGGAACTTCTCCTTCTTAAAAATCTCATTAACAACAGTACATGTTCCCAGATTCCTGTTCAGCTTACCAACTGGGGACCATATCATTACTCACAAAGCCTGTGCCAGTCAGATATTCTTTTAGATCTTTGGGTTTACAGAACTTTTCCTACTGACACCTATGTCCTATGTGGCCATCTGCAAACCCCTTCATTACATGACCATCATGAACAACAGAGTCTGCACCATCTTTGTCCTCTGCTGCAGGATCTTGGGCTGTTAATCATCGTCACACTCATTGATATGAGTCTCCAAGCGGAATTCTGGAATTCTAATACCATTGATCATTTTGGCTGTGATGCAGTTCCCCTTTTTAAAAATCTCATGCTCAGATACATGGTTTATGAAGCAGACTATTATCATTTGTGCAGTATTAACATTCATTATCACCATAATAGGTGTGATTCTTTCTTACATATACATCATCAGGACATTCTAAGATTTCTCTTGTACAACAAATGAAAAAAAAAAAGTTTTTCACTTGTTTCATGATTGTTGTTTCCATGAACTTATCGCATCTGTATTTTCAGCTATATCAAATGTTCAGCCAAAGAAGTGGACATTAATAAAGGGGTATCCATGATCACTACAATAGTTGTCCCTTTGTTCAACCGCTTCATTTATACCTTGAGGAACAAGCAAGTGAAACAAGATTTTAATGCCACAATCAGAAGGAATGTATTTCTTGTACGCAAGTAAGTTTGTGGGAATGTGATCAATCACTCTGAAGAGAAGAAAAGTAATTTAAATATTCTCCTGAAAAGGCCAAACTGTTTTTTATTCTGTTTAAATCAAAGGAAGACCTTAAAAATACATGGAAAAAATGAAAATGAAAACACAGTCCACAACAGTTTTGGGAGTGGCAAAAGCCGTTCTAAGAGGGAAGTACATACAATACATGCCTACCTCAGGAAGCAAGAAAAATCTCAAGTAAAAAACCTAACTTTATATCTAAAGGAGCTAGAAGACAAACAACAAACAAACAACATAAAATAATGACATTGTAAAGACAGACAGTCATTCTCCTGCTTTATGTCTCAAGTTTGAAGATTTTTTCAGCTGAATTGTTGTTTAACTCTCTTGACCTGTCTCCTATGTATCCTTCCACTATTGTTGACAAGACTAATCTGACAAGTAGATCTTGAACAAGGATCTGGGTATGCTAGATCTATCCTATTCCCTTTCCTCTTTTATGTTGTCTTTTCTACAGCTGGCTTCCAGACTGCTTGAATCATTCAGTAAAGTTATCCACCCTGTTGGTGGGGTATATTTAGATCTACCACTGTCTGATAGATATGACTGAAGTCAATAATTTCTTACTAGAATGTCCAAAGCCATATTTTTAACACTTCTATCTGTAACAAAACTAAAACTTTAGATATCCACTTAATTGCCTACTTTCCCTAACTGACTCAGAAATCATCCATAATAAGGATGGGATTCTGTCGCAATCCCAACAGTGGTGAGGGATCCAAACACTTTTGTGAATATTATGTGGCATTACACATTTGGAAGCAAAGTGTGACAATACCCTTCAAAATTCTAAATTTGCTTAATATTTATTCATTTTTGAAAGACAGAGTGAGTGGGGAAGGAACAGAGGGAGACGGAGACACAGAATCTGAAACAGGCCCCAGGCGCTGAGCTGTGAGCACAGACCCAGAGGCAAGGCTTGAACCTACAACTCGTGAGATCATGACCTGAGCCAAAGTTGGACATTTAACCACCCAGGAGCCTCTCAAAATTCTAAGATACAAGTGGTTGTTGCCTCAGAAATTCCTCTTCTAATAATAATGTTGATAATTAAGGAAATGTATGATATTTATATAAAATAAGATATTTATTTTTAAGAAGATTTTTAACATATAACAGTTAAATATGGGAAGCTTTTTTTAATAAAGATTTGTCCATAAAAGAGTATAACAAAGACAAAAAATGGTGATGCCAATCTATAGCTTTATCATGGAAAAGTATTAACAGTATATTGACTCAGAAATTGATTGTATATATACTACTTTCAAGTATATTTATACATTTTCCCACTGAAAGTACAAACCTAAAGCAATTTTGTCTTCTTTTGGTAACATTTTCTATGGGTTGGAGAGTATCCAGAAATATCTTTTCATCAGAAAACTATTGTTTTGCACTCAGAATGTATCTAATAAAATTGTTTCACCTTATTGTCTCGAAGGACATGATTCCCACGGCTCCCTCTATTAGGTATTTTGCCAAAATTCCATGTATATTATAATCATTAGTCCTGTTTGAACTTTGGTTACAGAGGACCATTTATTTACCCACATAGAGATCTCGTGCACTTCCATAAGAGTCTGAGATAGTAAAACATCCATGTTACTTCACTGTGTAAAAGTTTATCTTTGACCAGTGAAATCAGAAAGCATTTGCAAAATCTTCTTAAAGTCACCTTAGATTTCTCATCATTTAAAATAAATTTTTTTCAGGTTTGCTATGTAAGAAATTTTTTCCTAGGTTTAAAGGGGAATAGAATATTTTTTTGGTTTTTTTGAATGTTTTTATTTATTTTTAAGAGAGTACAAGTGGGGGAGGGAAGAAAGAAGTGGACAGAGGTTCTGAAATGGGCTCAGCACTGACAGGCCCCATGTGGAGCTTGAACTCACTCACCTTGAGATCATGACCTGAGCCAAAGTGGGACACTCACCCGACTCAGCCACCCAGGCGCCAATAAAGTGGAATAGATTTTTAACAAGAATTTATTGGCAATTCAGAGAATACCTGCTGCAGGAATAAACTGTGAATAGGTATGTCTCCATGAGAGGGGCATTTGTGTACACATTTGACTCCACTTATGCTTTGAGTTTCATCTTGGGAACCATCAGGATTATATGGTCATCTAAAGTCATGATTACCTTCCCCAAGAGTAAGTATATTCTTACTTGGTAATTTCAATTTCTTTCTTCATTTAACATTTTAGCTCCTTGGTCTCAGCAAAAATAATCCGATCCATTAAAAAATGATCCATTTAAATATGAGATAAATAAATTAATTTGGGTATCTCTGAAAAAAAACCCAAATAGTTATTTATAATGTTATAAATAATTATTATTTATAATGTGTTTTTGTCTTAGAAAAATTAAATTTTAAGGGACTAGATTCATGGGAAATATTTAATACACACATCAGTAGTGATAAGTCAGTACCTTTTCACTCTTTTTGGCCTTAGTACTTATAATATCAATCATGTCATAGGTTCTCAATACATATGTTTTGAATCAGTTAATAAGTCATAGAAACTTGAGGAACAAACAGAAGTGACCTTCCCCACAACATCGTGCTTATCAACAAATATATATTTATACCAAGTTGTAATTGTGCCTTCATTGGAGTGCCAAATTATTAGCAATGTTGTCTATAGTGATCAATGAGCTAATTATAAATACAAATATTCCATGAAGTACACTAAATTGAAAATATACCTAAATTAAAGTGGTTTACCAGAACACTCACTTAATATTCTAATATCCCAGAAGATAAATTGGTGATTAGAAAGAATGGAGGGTTTGGGAACCTGGGACAATGCTCTGAGTTAGACTGCCACAGCGGAGCACTGAGAGCTTTAAGAATCTTCTCAGGTTGGTTTGTTAGGGTCAATTCCTATATGATCTAAAAGGGTACTTGATTATCAGTTATTTCTCCCCTTCAGCATAGATCAGTGCTCCTTTTCTGCAGAGATGCTTATAATCCAAGGTAATTTCCTATCTGTAGGAGTCTCCTGATATTATTTGTTACTGTCTTAATAGAAATATCATACTCCAATTCATCAGACCTTAGAAATGCAGACCTCTGGGTTTTCACTGGGTACAGATTGCTGGAATAAGTAAAAACATTCATTTAACAAACTAATTAAATTTTAAATAGGAAATACTTTTTGCTCTTGGATTAGAGTGAAAACAAAAGATATAGACTCTTTATTTACAAAACAATAACTGCTCATTTAATTAATTACCTAATGATAGTTGAGAAAGAAATGTGAAATACCTATTGCCTCATGTCCAAAATTGCAGAGTCTCTGAAATCTGCCCTTAGAATTTCTTTACAAAATATTGAACAGGTTATCGGAGGCACCAAAATTCACAAGCCTTATAAAGAATTCAGAAAGGAAAACACAATGCTTGTAATACCATTGACTAGTGCCCTCATACATTAGCATAAGTATTAGAGTAAGTTATGAAGCAAAGAGAAGAAAAAGAAAATGAAGGAGAAAGAAGTGGTAGTGGCTTTAACTTATTATCTTCTAGGCAGTAGTATTATCTCAATCAATACTCACAATAATTCCATTAAGTGGATATTCTGGAGGAAACTAAAGCTAAAAAGGAAAGGGGGAGGGAGAATAGCATATTTTTATTTCCAAGACAGTGTATAAAATACAGAAAGCAAACTTTCTCTTACTAGACATCAGCCCACAGGAAGACAATAGAATCAGAGTCACACCTGCATAATATTAAAGGCAGTCTCAAAAAAAATCAGTTAATTTTTACTCAATCAGCTTATATGTTAATGATCTTATATATAAAATCATTTTAAAACTCAGTCAATTTAAAGAAAATACCTTGTTTTTGTTGTTTAAGGCAAATATGATAGTCATTTGTTTTTTATTTCTACAAACGTTTTTTTATAATAGTTTATTGTCAAATTGGTGTCCATATAACACCCAGTGCTTCTCCCCACAAGTGCCCCCCACCATGACCATCACCCCCTCCCTCCCTCCCCCTCCCCTTTCAGTCCATGGTTCATCTTTAGTATTCAGTAGTCTCCCTTTATCTGTGTCCCTCATTCTACAAACTTTTAAAGAGCACTTACTATGCCCCTGGAGATAAGCTTGCTGCTGGAGACACAATAATGTTCAAAATAAATTTGTCAACATTCTTTTACAAGTTAGTCATAAAACCTGTCATAAGAATAGTCATAGACTACAGCAGGAATATCAAGAGGAAAACCTACTTCTACTTCAAGGGTTATAGATAGATTCCCAGTGAAAGTTGTACCTAAACCAAAACTTGAAAGAAAAATAGGAAGTTTAGAGAGGGCAAGGATAGAGATCACTAAAGAGAAAAAGATCAGCATATGGAAATTTATGGAAATTTACAGATAATTTTAAGCATGGGCTTTTATGGGAACTGCTAGTAAATAAGTGAAGCAATTTGAAACAGGAGATTTGAACTAGTAGCCTGATTCTGTAGACTGTAGTCTTTATCACTATATATACTGTCTCTTTTTTTCTTTTTTCATTAAAGAATAATTAGCAGTGCTATATTAGCTTCAGTTGTACAACATAAGGATTCCACAATTCTATACATTTCTCATGCCCATCAAGATAAGTACACTCCCATCCTTTTTACCTATGTCACCCAGGCCCCACCCGCTTTCCTGCTGGCAACCACCCCCTTGGTCTCTGTATTTAAGAGTCTTTTTTTTGTTTGTCTCTTTTTTCATTGTTTGTTCATTTGTTGTTTCTTAAAGTCCACATATGAACGAAGTCATACAGTAATTTGTCTTCCTGTGACTCATTTAGCTCAGTTAGCATTATACCCTGTAGGTCCATCTGTGTTGCTGCAAATGGCAAGACTTCATTCTTTTTATGACTGAGTAATATTCCATTGACCACCATAGAGGTATATACATACTATGGGTAGTGAGATAGCATCCAGTGCAAGTACACTAGAAGAATAGAACAAATTAGGTAAATTGTATCAAGTAATACCAGAAATATTACTTAATGTAATATTAAGTAAAGAACTTAAAGATCTCCATAGGCTCACTGAGAAGTTTAAATTTTATGATGAAGGTAAAAAGGAGCAATAGAAAGAATTAAAATTACTGCCAGAGTAATTTTAATTATTTGAGATAACAAAAATTCTACTTGCAAACTCAGAAAAGATAAAAAAAATTATCTAATTCAATTTAATATCAGTGTCTTTCCTCTCTACCTAACTCTGCCACCTCATTTCAGTGAATCATTACCATATATCTGTGCTGTGGCCCTCAACCCAGCTTCACCATAATTCTGGTGCATTTGTGCACTTTCAGTGTATAAAGAGGTAAAAAAAAATGTCAGTATCCATTAGAGTTGGCATTATCAAAATATCCATCATCTCTTCATGTCCTCAATTACCTATTCTGTGTTTTTCTGCTGTGGAATCTCAGCAACCAGTTATCTCTTATTACTTTCCTCCTTAGAGCTCTACAAGGAAAAAACTCTGCAAAGCCTATCTTATTTTCTTTCCTTCTATTATTCTGGCTCCATATCAGTGGAAGATAGCAGAGGGCCCCAAACATAGAGATCTCATTCAGAATCATCAAATTCTCTAAACTGTCTCCCAACTCATTTATTCCCAGCTAAACAAGTTTCCTAAATTCTCTAAATATGAGAAGCCTTGACCTTACTCACTATATGGAATAAAATCTTTATTGCATGAAAATATTCCATTAATCTAAATGCCTGATGCATCTGAAACTCAAAATCCATAAATATTTCCCTTCTTCTACTCTTCATAATTCTTACCTAAGGCCAAAATAAATTAAAACTTTCATATAACTGAGAGATGGATCAAGAGTTTTAAGGAAATATCTAGTATAAGATGAATGTCAGTTAATAATATTTCACAAACATTTTTCACAACACATAAAGGATAATTGGTCATATATGGGCTTTTGAAAAATTATTCTGATTCCATTGTTTTTAAAATATTAAATGCAAAGATATATGTTAAGAATATATTAACGTACTTTTGCAATGTTTCAACTACAAGATAAAAGCACCCAGAGTAAAATTAGGATTGTGAGTGAGAGAATAAAAGAAACAAATTCTGAAGATAAACAAAATGGCAAGACCTAGTGATAAACTGAAAATTGGAATAAAGGAAAAAGGAACAATAAAGATTGTCCTTGGATGAGATTTAGGATTGTCAGGAATGGAAATGAAACAGTGAGAGACACATTAAAATTATTGAAATGTGCACATCTACATGACTCTCAAAAAGATACAATAAGCCTAAGGAAATTATATTTTTAATTGTTTAATGTTTTTTATTTATTTTTGAGAGATAGAGAGACAGCACAAGCAGAGGAGGGTCAGAGAGAGACACACACACAGAATCTGAAGCAGGCTCCAGGCTCTGAGCTAGCTCTCAGCACAAAGCCCGATGGGGGACCCGAACCCACGAACTGTGAGATCATGACCTGAACCAAAGTCAGATGCTTAACTGACCAAGCCACCCAGGTGCCCCAAGAATCAACTTATTTATAAGAGACAGAGTAAGAGAAAAGATTTTCTCAAAAAGAGATTTCACATGGATCAACAACCAAAGGGATGGAAGAAAGAAAGGAAGCGATGAAAGAGAATGAAAAACAACAGACAAAGTAGGAACAAGAAATTCAAGAAAATATGAATTGTTGGGAATTAAGTTGTAATGACTTTTATAAGTTAACAGGTTATAGTCTCATATGCAGCAAGGAGTTTGAGTTAAATGAAGGGTGAATCGTGTTTAATGAGTGAAACAAGAGGGAGGCTAGTGATGACCTTGACTAGAGTAGTTTAAATGGTGCAAAAATCATATGAGTTGATGTATAAATGGTTAATAGGATAGAGGAGACATCACACAGGTGAAAATTAAATGACAGTGTGGAAGTATAATTAAGAAATGGCTAAAACTTCTTTGTATCTGTGATATTGGTACATGTGATTTGCCATAAGATATTTCTAGCTGAAACAATGGTAGGCAAAAAATAAAATAAAATAAAATATCCGAAATGTGGCTCTTCAGCTCTATAAACATGCTCCTAATGTTCCCTTACTTCTCTGTAATAAATTTTGAATCAAACACATTACTATGCAATACATACAAGAAGTGATGTGTCATTGTCAAATGTGTTTAGGAAGAAACAATGGAAATTCCATTTAGAATTTTAATAACAAGAATTTGCTCTTAAGGAGAACCCACTGATGGAGAAAGAGGAATACAAGCTGTCAAGATCTAGAGAATAAGAAACTGTAGCAGCTAATTAGAGTGCTTTAAGGCCTTCACTGTTGAGGAAATCTAGAAGTAATGAATGAGATGACATAAGTCCAGACTTCAGCTTGTAAGTGGAGGAAAATTTTTATGGACAAAAAGGATATCCTACAATGTATACGAAATAGATAAGCTATTCCATAAGTAGAAAGAAACTATAGCCAAAGGTAAATATTTAAAATATTTTAAATGCACATTTAAGGTCAAATTTCTATGGAGAAAACCTCAAAAAAATTGGACTATTAACACACTTAAATGAATCTTTAGGAAAATATATTCAACAAAATTTCACTTCCAAGAAGAGGAACTAAATAAGCTGACACAGAATTAACTATGAGATAAATATTCATTGTGAGTTTAATAACTAACACACATGTAAGCTTTAGTACTGGGGTTAACAATGATCATTGTTAGTTTTTTAAAGTCTTCTCTGCTAGAAGCATATCTGCAGATAGAAAATTTGGGGAGGGCAGAACTGTTGATTCAAAAACAACTTATGAAGAAAGCATTTTTTTAGTGAAGTTTATAAGATGATATGTTCAAGTAACACCACATGTAGCTAAGTTGTAGATTTATTGGAAGCAGGAGCAAGAAATAAGTGAGTTAAATATGAAGAGTTAGTTGTGTGACACACAGAGGCATTCAAACATCACCTTGTGTTATGTGCTCACTTCTCCACTAATGAATTCTATAGGAATCGCTCTCAGATTTACTTCTCTCCAGGTTAGAATTGGCTAGGACTTTTGAGTTCCTCATATAGTCTTCTTTATTGTTTCAAGCAGATTGGGCAAGAGACAATAACTAATCAGACATGAGAAACCAAACCACGCTTCCGACTTTCATCTTGCTGGGACTGACAGAGGACACTCGACTGAAAATTTTGCTTTTTATCTTTCTATTTCTTTCCTACATATTGAGTGCATCTGGAAACCTAACCATCATCACCCTCATTCTGATTGATTCTCACCTTAAAACACCAATGTATCTTTTCCTCCAAAATTTCTCCTTCTTAGAAATTTCATTCACAACTGCTTGTATCCCCAGATTCTTATATAGCATATCATCTGGTGACAAGTCCATTACCTATTATGCTTGTGCTAGTCAACTGTTGTTTACAGATCTCTTTGCGGTAACCGAGTTTTTTCTCCTGGCCACCATGTCCTATGATCGCTATGTGGCCATCTGCAAACCACTGCATTACATGACCATCATGAACAGCAGAGTCTGCAAGAACTTCATCCTCTTCTGTTGGGTAGCCGCACTGATAATCATTCTCCCACCGCTTAGTCTAGGTTTGGGCCTGGAATTCTGTGATTCAAACATCATTGATCATTTTTGTTGTGATGCGTCCCCTATCCTGAAGATCTCTTGCTCAGACACGTGGTTGATAGAGCAGATGGT
Organism: Helogale parvula; assembly: GCA_004023845.1. Lineage (NCBI taxonomy): Eukaryota > Metazoa > Chordata > Mammalia > Carnivora > Herpestidae > Helogale > Helogale parvula. The sequence continues at coordinate 21,975 of PJEM01017391.1, forward strand.
TATAGTATGTGCTGTGTTGACATTCATCATCACCCTCATGTGTGTAGTTCTTTCCTACATATATATCATCAGGACCATTCTAAGGTTTTCCTCTGCCCAGCAAAGGAAAAAGGCCTTTTCCACTTGTTCTTCCCACATGATTGTTGTTTCCATTACTTATGGTAGCTGCATCTTCATTTATGTCAAACCTTCAGCCAAGGATGAGG
>PJEM01017392.1:0-22182 GCA_004023845.1 Helogale parvula
ATGGAGCATTCCAAGGATCAAAGGATGTCCTTTGAAGGACAGAGCAGATAAGTAGAATAAGGGAGCGTGTTGCTCAGGTAATGCTGGCAGGATGGCCAGTGGGCTGCTTAGCCATGGCAAGATTTTATCATAAAGTCAATGGGAAGCCATTAAAGCTGTGTTTTTCAACCTCAGTGCTATTGACATTTGAAGCTAGGTAATTCTTTGCTGTAGGGGGCTGGCCTGTGCATTGTAGGATATTTTGCCATTCCTGGCCTCTACCCATTAGATGTCAGTAGCAAAAGCCCCACGGTGACAAACAAAATTATCTCTGGACATTGCAAAATGGCCCCAGTCCAGAACCACTGATTCACATTCAAACCACTGATTTCAATCTTAGCCTATTTTATTTATTTATTTATTTAAATGTTTTATTTATTATTGAGACAGAGAGAAACAAAGCATGAGCAGGGGAAGGTCAGAGAGAGAGGGACACACAGAATCTGAAGCAGGCTCCAGGCTCTGAGCTGTCATCACAGAGCCCGATGCAGGGCTCGAACCCACAAACTGCGAGATTGTGACTAGAGCCAAAGTCGGCCGCTTAACCGACTGAGCCACCCAGGTGCCTCAATCTTAGCCTATTCAAAAAAGTACCAGGTTGCTGCATGGGAAAGGGCATGCGCACATGCGTGCACATGCATCACACATAGGTGGTAGGCATGAGAAGATATTCAACATCATTAGTCATTAGTCGTAAGGAAATGCAAGTTCAAACCACAGTGAGATGCCACTTTATACCCACCAGAGCTGGATCTTATTAAAATGGTCAGTTTCTTCATCTGGTGTCCCTACTAAGCAATGAGCACTTTGGATGACTGGGAATTTGGGCTCTTTTTTGAATCTGAACTACAGTGTCTTAAGTTCACATGTGTGATATTTGAACAAATATGCTTCCAACTTTTCCTTGTATTGTGTTAAAAGAGATTTTTATACCTATCAGTGAAATGCAAATACTGAAATGGTGCTTCTCTCTATTGTTTTGCATCTTCTTATCTGGACCCCGTTACTTCCTTTGCTTTCCTTTATTTGGGGTAAACTGTACACTGGATAGACCCTTGGAAGAAAATTCTCATCAGTGCTGACACATGTAGAAGTTTTACCTCGCCCATCGTAAGCCAGCACCGTAGCATTTCTATTGTTTTATTCTTATTTGTTGTTTGCATAGTTAGGGCTGTGTTGGCTGATGTTTGATGGGATCACATCTGCTTTTCTGTGACCCTTAGAATTCTTTATCCCTTACACAGCTGTTTCACCTACAATGTATATATTTGCCATTTTCGGCTCTACTTTTTTCTGATGTAGGTCTTGGGCACTTCCTGTGGAACATTGCTTGTCATTTTTTTTTGTTGACTCTGCCATATTGATTAACTTAGAAATCCATGTCTTTGTTCATATGTGTTCTCTTGTAACAGCATACAAGCATAGAATCACCGTGGAGCGAGGATTGTGGTCAGTGTTGGCTAATAGACTTTCTGCTAATGGTGCACTAAGGAATATTCTGTGGGTCTGTGGACTGGGCCTTGACTTTCGCCTTATGGTTTAGGGTTATTCTTTGCACTAGTTTGCTTGGGCTGCCATAACAAAGTACAACAGACTGAGGGGCTTAAACAACAGAAGTGTATTGTTTCACAATTTGGGAGGCTACAAATCTGAGATCAAGGTGTTGGCAGAACTGGTCCCATCCTTGGGGGCCATGTGGGAAGCTTCTGTTTGGTCCTCTGTTCTAGATGGTGGATGGCCATCTTCTCCCTGTGTTTGTACATCATCTTCTCTCTGTACATGTCTGTGCCCAAATTTCCTCTTTCTATAAGGACACCAGCCTTATTGGATTAGGGCCCAACCTTGCGACCTCCTTTTAACGTAATCGCCTCTGTACAGACTGTCTCCAAATAAAATGATAGTTATTTTCAGGTACTTGGGTTAGGATGTCACATATACGTTTTTTTTTTTGTGGGGGCATAATTCAGCCCACAAATTACCTCAACCTGGCAAAGTATATAGCCTCAGAGGGTGGCAACATAATGGCTCTATTCAGATATTTGAAAGATTGACACTTAGAGAAGCAACTAGATTTATTTTGCACTACTTAGATGCTAAAACTGGATGGTAGCTGCATGTGTGGAAAAACCCAAACTTGCTAAATGGAATTATCTGACCAGATGTGCTTTGCTTTGTGAAAAATGTTTTCCTATTAACAAGAAATGTTTCTTTTCTTCCATAAAGTTGTAGAGCTGCACTAGCCAGTAGAAATATAATTTAAGCCACTTAGGAAATGTATAATTTTCTAATAGCCATAGTGAAACAAGTAAAAAGGAACAGGTGCAATTAATTCTAACAATACAGTTTATTTAATCCAATATATTGTTTTCATTATATAATCAATATTAAAATTATTAATGAACTATTTTATATTCTTGTTTTCATTCTTTGTCTTTGGAATTGTACGGCACATCTCCGTTGAATTAGCCACATTCTAAGTGTGTCATCACCACAAGTGGCTAGTGGGTCCATCCTGGACATACAGGCATAGAACATACATTCATACTGGGGCCAAATCACCTCCAAAAAAAGAAAAATGGTCTTGAGGGACAAAAATATCTTCTTACTTCTTTTTTAAATTTTATATAGGATATCTGTGATATTAAAATTTCATTGTGGATGATTAGGAAAATAAATGTCTAAAAGGGCTCCTTATTGGGGCAATAATGAAAAAAATAAATTGCAAAGCTGTAGCTTCTTATATCATTATATTAGTCTCTCTATTGATATATTGATGAGAGGGACAAGGGTAAGTTTCTATCAAATGAGGAGAAGTGAATGGAAACTCACTGTGCATTATCCACTATTGCTAACTTAAGGCAGGTATGTTTATCAGTGTTCTCTTTTCCAAGGCGGATGTTTATTGGGAAAAAGAAACTTACAACGTAGAGTAAGCAAGTTAAAGCTGAATTCTTGGTTAGAAGCAATATACTTGCAAGATATAGGTTTGTCTACATTTTAAGCTCACAGGTGCTTTTACATCATTGTGTTCCTGACCCAAAGCCTCACACTTTGTAGGCCTATGTCAATGGGTCTCAAAGTGTGGTCCCCACACCACCACTACCAGCAGCAGCAGCAGCTCTAAGGTGTTATTAGAAATGCACATTTACAGACTCCAGCCCAGGTCTTTCAAATGAGAAACTCTGGGGAAGGGTCCCAGCAATCTGTGTTTTAACAGTCCTTTTAGTAAAATCTGATGCACCCATCTTAAATGGAATACGTGTTTTTTTTTAATTTTATTTTTACATTTATTTATTATTGTGAGACAGAGAGAGACAGAGCTTGAACGGGGGAGGGACAGAGAGAAGACACAGAGTCCAAAGCAGGCTCACAGAGCCTGATGCAGGGCCTGAACCCGCAAACTGCGAGATCATGACCTGAGCCGAAGTCGGTTGCTCAACTGACTGAGCCACCCAGGTGCTCTGGAATACATATCTTATGGACATGGAGAGAAATAAATAGACTGTCTGAGCGTTATCTTCATTTTTCTGCAGTAAAATGCTGCAAGAGTTACAATCCATCTGTGGTTCCCTTGAAAATGAAGGATGACCATATATTTCAAACTTCAAAGGAGAGCATATGTTCTGACAATTAAGAATACTTGTGATCTGGGTTGAGTGGCTACTTTGGTACGGGAAGAATATAGACACTTGCAGCTATGTGGGAGGTGGGAAAAAAGCAGGTGGAATTGAAAATGGATATTCATGTATTTCTGGGTCAAATCCTGCCTTGGATGGCAAGAATGCCAAGTTCCAGCCTATCTTGGAATGTTAGGGGTGAGTATGGAGGAAGCAGGCAGGTAGCTGAGATAAATGATCATTTAACAGAGGAACTATGACCGGAAGAGGGAGGTCAAGAAAAGATTTAACAAAGGAGCTTTCATTTTGAAGGAGGAGAAGGAATAAGCTAGAAATCGCAGTATCAGAAGGAAATGAGACAGCCTAGTACAGTGTTCTAAAATATAAATTTGAGCAGGTTTGCCCTGATGACTTTAAATATTTGATTGTCTATGACCTTGCAGTGAATTGTCACAAAGATTTCAATTAGAATCTTGTCAGATGCTCTTGTAAGACACTCTGATAAGAAAAGGAACTGATCTGAGGGTGAAATGTTAAAACTACAGGCTAATTCCAGATTCGCCAGAAGTGGGGATGTGCGCTGTGTGCAGGCTGTCAGAAAGTTTCATTTTGTCCGACTCTAGAGGATGATGGGTGATGAAACAGAACTGAAAGTACTGTTGTGATTTATTGCAAATATTTCTCTGAACGTTTATGCATATAATCTCATAGGTGAAGCTTAAACTATTTTTAAAAATGTTTTTTCATTATTGTATTAAATTGGTTTTCAGGTTTTTTTTTCACATTTAAAAATAATTTTGAAATTTTGAATTTCCAGCTGAAGTTCTGTGCAATAGCACCACCCATCCTGGTAAAAGATATTTGTCAAACTGCATGTTAAGAAAAGATCTTAAAAGGGGCTCATTTGGTTAAGCGTCTGACTTCGGCTCAGGTCATCATCTTGCAGTTCGTGAGTTTGAGCTGGGCTCTGTGCAGACAGCTCAGAGCGTGGAGCCTGCTTCAGATTTTGTGTCTCTCTCTTGCTGAGTCCCTTCCCCACTCACTCTCTCTCTCAAAAGTAAATATAAACATTAAAAAATTAAAAAAGAATAAATGTTAAAAATTTCAGGATAAAACAGAAGAGCAGGACCTCAAAAACTTAAACACAGAACTATTGTATGATCATTCTGAGTATGAAACAATTGAAAGCAGGACTCAGATATTTGTGAATCTGTGTTCATAACAGCATTATTTGCAAGAGCAAAAAGGAGGAAATAACTCAAGTGTCCGCTGACAGATGGGTGAATGAATAAAATGTGATGTATGCATACAATGGAATATTAGCCAGTCTTACAAAGGAAGGGAATTCTGACACCTGCTACAACATGGATGAACCTTTAAACACAATATGCCAGTCATGAAATAAACTGGTCACAAAATGATAGTAAATATTGTATGATTCTACTTATACGAGGCATCAAGAGCAGTCAGATTCATAGAGACAGAAAGTAGGTAGTGATTGCCAGGGGCTTAGGGAAGAGGGTATGTGGAGTTAGTGTTTGATGAGTGTGGAGTTTCAGTTGGGAAGATGAAAAAGGTCTGGAAATGGCTGGTGGTAATGGCTGCACAGCTGTGTGAATATACTTAATGCCACTGAACTATATAGTTAAAAAATGGGAAATTTTATGTTAGAGGTATAATAAAACCATAATAAAAAAGAATGCCATGATAAACTTTCATTTGCTATTTTAATAAATCAGTTTTTAAGCATAATCTACTACTAATAAAAATATGTTTTTATGAGTCAAGCATTTGGTCCAAGTACTTTACCCAAATTATCCTATTTATTTAATTCACACAGACCCTCTGAGGTAGGTATTATTATGACCTCTCTCTCTCTTTTTTTTTTATAGTTGTAGCTGTGTAAGATGAGGTACCCAGATGAATGGGGGTTGGGGGGGTTAGGGTGGACAGACATCCCCGAGGGGATGGCCTTCAGAACCCAGCTTTCTAATAAGACTTACCACGTAGACTAAAAACATTGATCTATTCTTCCCATCAGGAAAACAGTATCCAATTTCAAAATTATTTCTGTAAGTTCTAATTTTCGTTATAAGTCTCTTTGGTCAGATAGAGGATATACCATACCTTCGTTATAATGTGTATGAAAAAGTTGAAATAAACAGGTAATTTATGTCTCCTTTAAAAATGTAATTCCTGCAAAGTCCCAAGTATTTGAGTATAAAAATCCATATCCAGTGACATGTGTTTTCTTGTGCAGATGGTATGCCTTCCTGAAAATTGCCAAAAGAAAAGAACACATATTTTAGAAATGTTTAATATTATAATTACAGTGCATGCCGTTTTTGCTTTATAATATGCATGCTTCAAACTCCAAAGACTATTTATCTATGATGTTTTATTTCATCTTGAGAAATTTAAATTTGCAATAATTTTGTATATATCTCTCTGAAAATATAGACCATGGCCTTATTTACTGTTACCTTGGAAACAGCAATGCCCAAATAATATGTTTACTTTCTTTAGGACAATAAAAAATAATTTTATAGAACAAATGTAATTTAAAATATTACTTCCAAGCATTGATTTTAATTAATTTTAGTCATATAAAATATGTAATGATGTTTAATATTAAAATTATTCGGAAAATTAGAGCTTTTAAGAGGAAACGTCAATTTGTCTTAATAAATATACACATCACTGGGCTTTCCTTTTATAAGCAATGCACTGGTATTCTAATTATTAGTAGAGAAGCTTAGTTATGTAATTAAAATGCTGTGAAGTGAGGATGCCATGTCTACTCTTTTGAAACTTTTACTAATAACTGATGACCTTTGAGAAACTCTTGACAACTCTTACTTGTTAAATAACTTCAGGGTTGGACTTTCTACAATGACATATGTTGATATTCATGTTTTTTCTTATATTTCTAGGACTCTACTATTGTCACTCCAATTATTTTGAGGACTGACCCTCAGGGATTTTTCTTTTACTGGACAGATCAAAATAAGGTAAAAAGTGAGATATGTCTTTCTTACATTTTTTAGTTTGTTTCTGATTTGCAAAGTATTTAAGTTGCCTACATAAGTATATCCATCCATGAATGACCCTTTGTAATTTATTCAAAGGTTCTACTTAGAAATGTCTTAGGGGTTTCCAAGGATTCTAGCCCAAAGTATTAAGATATGCTGAATCCTAGAACAGTTGGCATTTTTTTCAGGACAAGAACATGAGAATGTGAATTACATTTGTTATAGAAGAAAATTAGCCAGTATTAGTGGCTTAAGTCACCCTCCAGCTCTACCCATAAAGAATAAGGAAAAATGATGAGAAAATAAGTTTTGACGCACATGACTATAAGTTTGGCTTTCCTTTTCTCTTCCTTCAACCCTTTGCTGCTTATTATGAGTTTGCCTGGCCTCTGTGGGAATTGGTCTTGATCATTTGTTCACATTAGAAAATTAAGAATAAGATTCCTTTAGCTAATACCTCCAATTTTTCAAGATTTTTTTCATATTAGCTTTTTGTCTACCATATCATGAGTTTAGGATCTCATTTATTTTGAAGCCAATTGAGATAATTCCTTAATGAATTATTAAAAAGAATGTCTGCAGATCAGAAGATTTATTTGGGGTTTATTGGGCAAAAAAAAAATTCACAGAAAGTAGTTATCATTTTAAGAAATAGTGGTTCTGTACTTGGACCTTTGAGGACACAGAACACAGAATATTGTGACCCCATAAGCTCTGTTATTTGGAGAGATGGGTAAGCTTTATTGAGAGTTCTAAATACATATTAAAACCAATAAAATACCTGCTACCACATTGTGAAGGGCTGTTAGTCTTTTCACATCCTTGAGTTAGGTCCCTATTGCCAAAGTTACTGGAATTTGTCAGCCTTTCCTTCTGCGTTTGGGGCAACCGCGAGTTCACCTGTGAGCAGTGGTCTGGAACTGGCCATGTGAAATGGCATATTTGGGGTCAGGGTGGAGCCTGGGGAACACTCTCTGGTGCTGAATGGTAATATCTGGCTCCCAGGGCCAGTCCTGAATTTGTCTGTTTACACTCATCTAAAAGGAGAATTTTAGCCTGGTAGCCCTCGAATTACTTTTTGAATATGGGTGCCCTGGAATGATCTCTGGCGATAGATCTAGGATTAAACCATAGATTCTAAGCTAATGTCAAAAAAATGTATTTCATTTGTAATATTTCCTATTTAATGTTCGTGTTTATTACTGGGTGTGTTAATCACTTTGGGTTTGACATTCTGTTTGGTTTCCTGCTGTTATGTATAAAACAATGGCTTGAAAGAGTTTTTTCCCCCCTCCTAAAAGCTATTTTTAGAACTGTTGCAGCTATATTCATGAAAGATATATTTATAATGCCTAGGGCATTTTTAAAGGTTGGGTATTTGTACAAGCGACTGAACTGTCAGTTTGATTTTTAGCTTGTAAATCAAGCTTCTATAAAAGCAACAGAAGGTATTTTGGGGTTTTTTAATAATTCATGGCAACTCAGTTAAACTCCCTTCTAAGACCAATCATAAATATTTCTTTGCTTAAGAAAGAGAAAGGGTTTAGGACAGAAGGTTCTTTGATGAATCTCTATTGTTTTGAGAACCCAGTATTTTGACTTATACCTATTTTCAGATGTAGGAAAATTTATTTCAGTTTTTTACAACAACCATTTTCTCTTGGTTGTAATGTTTATGACCAATTGAAACAGATAATGTGGTAACAATTCCTTTTATCTCTTTATTACTGTTCCTCTCATGGATCTGAATCTTACAGTTCTACCTAAGAAGATAGTAAATTTCATTTTTCACTTTTTAAATACCAAAGTCATCTCTCTGTGATAGAGTTACGAGGTTTATTTTTTCGTCAATGATCATATATCAGTATACAAAAGATGAGGGGATTTAAGAAAAAAAAATTAAGCTTTCCTTGCTTCCAAGTTTGTCATTTTCTTCTGGCTTTACGCCCAGTCTTGGAGCCAGAAGGAGTGATACATCCACTTCTAGGAGATGGACGGGTGTAAGTGATATATTAGAGAGGATGTATGCTAGAAGATGGTGCTCTCAAATGAGGGATGGCAAGCCAAGCTTTTAACTCCTGTTTTGCATAAGATCATTTGGTGCTACCTGGTTGAGTGGTGCAATCATGATGTTACTTAGAGGCCCACTTTCTTTAAAATATTTTTTCTAACAGTGACTCTTAGTGATGTGAATCTATCACATGTATTACAGAGATGTCTCAGAGAAAAAAATACTTGTAAGTTTATTCATTGATTTTACACACTGTGTTTTCCATTGCTTTGGAAGCTTGCATTGGTATTTATTATAATGTACCTCTCTTCTCCCTTTGGACCTCTCTCTACCTAATTTCTCCTTTGTCCACGAAGCCTGTGCCAAAGCGACGCCTAGTCTGCTCAGAGGCGAGCTGAGTGGCTTTAAGAAGCTCTTGGTAAAGAAGCTCTTGTTACAAGATCTTTCTTTTTATAGCACTGGAAGAAAATGCTCACATTTTACTCAATGTCTTACCCATGTCCTCTCTCCTGTAGGAACTACATGGTGTTATCCCACATTATACATTGTACCTTACTGTCCACTGAACTGTAGACCAGAGCCACTAATTTTGAGCCACTGAACCCACCCTCCATAGACAATGACATGCTCCCTTCCTCTAATTCCCCCCTTTAGATTTTTCATCATAGAAATGATGGTGGCAAAGAAGACAGACAGCACAGATGATAGATTTAGGAATTTAAAAACCAGAGCTAGTAGCAAGTCAATTTTAGGTAGCAAAAATGTGCATTGTTGAAACATTGAAAGAATATTTGAGGTTGGGGGAAGCAGATACATAGAACCATGATCTTAAGGGAATACGTGTTCATTCTCCATACCTGCCCTGACTTATTTTAATCCCTTTCTCCTTTACTGTTGGCTTTGTACATGTTTTTGACTGCAAGTCGGAATAACACGTTTCTGAATGGGACTGTTTAAGCATGGTGGTTTTTCTTATGTCAGTGTATATTAGGTGAAGAGAATGAGTTTTTCTGTAACTGTGGGTGAGAAGGGGGACCCACACAGTCGGAATATGTAAGGGGTTGCTGGCATTAGGCTATGACTTTTCTTTGGAGCTATGCCAGACTGGGACCAGGAACCAACACAGGAAGTATCAGCCATGAAAACCATGTAACTACAGGAAGTATCTGCATCAAAATTTTGGAGGACAAGCTAAAGAAGAAAAAAAGAGCTAATACAAACCTTTTCTGCTAGATGATAAAACAAAGTAGACCTTTGCCTTGCAACTCGATGCCCTGATTCTGTGCCAAGGTTGGTGTAAAAATAAAACTAGTTACTACTAGTTCAGATCCAAGAAGCCCAGTGTAGCCCAGCAGACTCCTCCTTGGATCCCTAAAACAGGAGTTTGGAGGGAGAGAGGAGAGGAGCACATAATTACATTATCAAAAAGGAATAGGAGGACAAAGATACATTTTAAATGAAGGACTCCTACGACTTTCTCTTTTTTGTTGTTACAGATTTCATTTAGTTTTAATTTCATGAATAACACACAAATACGTTCTTTGCAGAGAGCAAAGCAGTATAAATGCCTTTAACTCCTCCATCTTGACTCTAATCTTTGTGTTCCCTCCAGGGTCACTGGTAACAGTTTCATGGTATTGTTTCCTGTCTCCTCTGAAGGAATTTTACATGTGTAACTATGGAAATAGTTCATTTTGTTTTGTTTATATCTGTTTGTATCCTAAATACCATCATATCATTTTTACTCTTCCATGAACTTACGTTTTACTTTATTAGTTTGTTGTAGCAAACTTTTCATGAAAGTATATATGTATCTACTTCTAACTTTTAAATTGCTCTATCATATCCCATGGAATGGATTACCAAATTTTATTTAATAATAATTTCTCACTGAAGACTGTGGGTGTTTGTTTCTAATTTGAGGCTACAGAAAACCATCCTGTAATACAGAGTAATAGTCAGTCTGCGTAGCCCTCTCTGGGTATATGGGTCAGGGGTTCCCTGAGGTAAATTTTCAGAACTACAACTGCTGATTGGAGGTCACATAACCCTGTCAGTGGTATGTGAGAGGAACTCTTTCCTCAGGCCTCACCAACATTATTAAGAAACCTTTTATTTTGGCATTTATTTATATGTGCGTTTATTGATGCAACTGTTGTATCTCTGTTTTGAGTTGCCAGTGTCTGCCTTGCTGGTAAGACATGTCTATTTTTATTCATTTATGGACTGTTCCTGTTTCCTCTTACATGAATCTCATACCCCTTGCTAATATCCCTTGTTGAGGGTGCTCTGTGTACTCTAGATGGTAATCCTGTAGCTGTTATAGATGTTGCAAATACTTTCTTCCTGTTTGTGGTTTGTCTTTAAATTTCTTAACATCTAACTTATGCATGGCAAAAGATGACTTGCCGTTTTCAAATTTGATGTATTCACATTTCATTCTTTTTTTTTCTTTTTGCTTCACTTAAGGACTTTCTTATTCCTCATCCTCATGGCCATCATTATTATTAATTTAGGTTTCTAATCTTAGTCTCTTCAGCTGCTATAACAAAATACCACAGACTAGGTAGGTCATGAACAACAGATATTTCTTTCTCACAGTTCTGGAGGCTAGAGTCCAAGATCAGGGCCCTCTTCTGGGTTGGAGCCTTTTTTTTTTTTTTTTTGTATTCTCTCATGATGGAAGGGACTAGGGAGATGTCTGGAGCCTCTTTTATACACTAATCACATCCACAGGGACTCTGCTCTCAAGACCTAAGCACCTCCTAAAGACCTCACGTCCTAATCCCATCTTTGGACATTATGTGTTCCGAGTATGAATTTGGGAGAGAGGGTGGGGAGGATGCAAACTTTCAGGCCACAGCAGTCACATCATGTGTTTTGAGGACTAGTGTGAGGTGGGGCTCTAAATGTAATTTCTTTAACTGAGCAGCCTATGTGTTGGTGGGTCCCTGTTCTTTCTGGTTGGAGCCACCAGATATCACAGCACTCTCTTTTCTGTGGTGGCTTTTTTTTTTTTTTTTTTTTTTTTTTTTTTTTTTTTTTGTAGTTCAGGGTGTGGAAGTTGTGGGACGAGGGAGCTGAGGTGTCAGGTTGACCTGAGGTGATGTTCCCCTTGTGTTCCTGGTGCTGACACCTCCACCATGGGCACGTATTTAATAAGTGCAACCCCTTCTGCTTACCCATGACCCTAGTTCATAGATGTAAATTAATATCTGCATATTGAGTCATTTTGAAGGACTTAGGACAGGAGCGATTAACTCTACCATCTGCTCCATCTGCCATTTTCTTCTGATCTGGGATTTTGCATGCCATGCCATTAGGAATCCTTGTACAGAGCGATGGTTAAGTTTCTTTTATTGGGAGGAATAGACTGCCTTCTCTTATGGTAATCTTAAATTGCTACACAGAGTTCAAAAGCAAAGTTCAAAAATTAAATATTTATATAAGCTTCAATGACATTTTTTTCACCATGAGAGTCCAGAGTTCACAAATATAAATGATGAACCGTAGACCTCCATAAGAAACTCTAGGAATGTCCTATTAAAAACTTGGTTTGGCTTCCCCAATGAATCCCCAGGCACCACTCGTTTCATTAATCATCATTTAGCACGGTGCTTCTTCTTTGGGATATACTTCTCTAGAATAATCCAAAAGCATCAATTTTGACCTTTCTTTTTTTTTAATTTTTTAATAGTTTATTGTCAAATTGGTTTCCATATAACACCCAGTGCTTCTCCCCACAAGTGCCCCCCACCATGACCATCACCCCTACCCTCTCTCCCCCTCCCCCTTCAGTCCATGGTTCGTTTTCAGTATTCAGTAGTCTCCCTTGATCTGTGTCCCTCACTTTCCCCTGCTCTCTTTCCCCCTTCCTCTCCCCATGGTCCCCTGTCAGGTTTCTTCTGTTAGACCTATGAAACATATGGTATCTATCCTTCTCTGCCTGACTTATTTCGCTTAGCATGACACCCTCAAGGTCCATTCACTTTGCTACAGATGACCATATTTCATTCTTCTTCATTTCCATATAGTACTCCATTGTATATATATACCACATCTTCTTGATCCATTCATCAGTTGATGGACATTTAGGCTCTTTCCATGACGAAAAGCCCACAGCCAATGTTATCCTCAATGGGGAAAAAACTGAGAGCTTTCCCCCGAAATCAAGGACACGACAGGGATGTCCACTCTCACCATTGTTGTTTAACATAGTGTTGGAAGTCCTAGCATCAGCAATCAGACAACAAAAGAAAACAAAAGGCATCAGAATCGGCAAAGAAGAAGTCAAACTTTCCCTTTTCGCAGACAACATGATACTCTACATGGAAAACCCGATTGACTCCACCAGAAGCCTTCTAAAACTGATCAATGAATTCAGTAGTGTTGCAGGGTACAAAGTCAATGTACAGAAATCAGTTGCATTCTTATGCACCAAAAATGAAGCAACAGAAAGAGAAAGCAAGAAACAGATCCCATTCACAATTGCACAAAAAACCATAAAATACCTAGGAATAAACCTAACCAAAGATGTAAATGACCTTTCTTGTGTGTGGCAAGTGAGGTAGGATACTCAACAGTCTATTGAGTGCAATGATGGGGTTATCAATTAAAAAGGATGAATTCTATTCATTTTATTTGGTAACTTTATGCTGAAACAATAACTGAAATTACCTTAGAAAACAGCACTATACCTTGTGAGGATTGCTTTCTGAGGGCTGGGGTCATTCTTTGGCCTGGAGCAGTACACCAGTCATCACCAACTAACTAACAAGCAGCATCTAGGGACTGAATTCTTTCCTTCACTTTTTCTGAATTCAATTACCATTATTGAAGAGATTAACAGAGTAGATGTGGCATGAAGTCTATATCCAAGTCCTTACAACTTCATAAGCCACATATTGGACCCTAGGGGCCAACACTTGTATTTTTTTGCTGTTTCTGATCACTAGTACTCACTTTGCTATCCATGATGCTGCTCGTAAGTTCCTGAGAATTAACAACCACCCCAAGCAAAGAAGTTTGATAGGCAAATATCACGGTTCCTTTACCTCTTGGTTGGGATAAGGTAAAGGTGCAAGCTTTATGTTCTTTCCCAGCATTCTTTGGTGGGATTAAGCCACCATCCACAGTGGTAACTGGCGTGCAAATACATCCTTTATGGCCTCTTTCCCTTCCTGTCTCAGTTCCTCGTTCCTGATTTGTCCTGGAACCACCTCTAAAATAAGCTAATTTTACTAGAATCTGTCTCTAAGAACTACTTAATATAGATGCTTAATGCTTGACATCTTAATATAGATGCCCCCTAATTAAGGGCATTAAAAAGATTTCTTAGTAAGAGACACTGAAACTATTAGATGAATACTTTTGTTTTAAACCAAGCAGTTTTCTTAAAACAGCCCTAATTTGGGAGGCTGGAAGCCAGTTAAGAAAATCAGTTTTGAAGTCAGATAGATGTGGATTTGAGCTCTTGCTCTATCTTGTACTAAGAGTGACCTCGGGTGAATTTCTTCATAACCTAAGTCTCGATTTCTTCATCTGTAAGATGAGGTATAACTTTCTTAGGATTGTTGTTAAATTTGATATGTGAAGTGCCTAACACAATGCCCAGCACTTTGTAAATTTTTGATCCTTCTTGGGGTCTTTTTTTAAATTTAATTTTTAAAACAATTTTAGTTTTAAAAATTTCAGCTTTATTGAGGTAGAGTTATTAGTCAATAATTTATTGACAAATAAAATTGTAAGATATTTAAAATGTACATCCTGGGGATGTGGTATCCATTGACATTGTGAAAGGAACCCCCATGGAGTTAATTAACACAGCCATCACCTCGCAGAATAATTTAGTTTTCTGTTTGTGTGAATATGCTTAAGTTCTACTCTCTTAGCAAATTTCATTTATATACTACAGCATCTTAGCTATAGTCACCATGTTTTACATTATATCCTCAAACCTTATTGACTTCCTAGTTGAAAGTTTGTCCCCTTTTACTAACCTTTCCTTATTCCGCACCCTGCCACCCCCAGCGCCAGCATCCACTTCTGTAGTGTTTCTAGGAGTTTAGAGTTTGACTTTTTTTTTTTAAGATACTGTGTATTAGTGATACCATGCAGTATTTGTCTTTATGGCTTATTTCACTTAGCATAACACCCTCAAGGTCACTTGTGGTGGCTTTTTATTATTGGGATATAAAATCAACTAGCCTCTGAGTAAGCAATTAGTCTCTAACTAATTGTTAAGGACCACAAATGTGCTGTTTCAAAAGCCAGGTGGTCATCTATTTTTGTATATTTTTAAATATATATATTTTTCTTCTTCAAGGTATTAGTGACTTGTTTGCTGTTTAGACTTAGCTATGGTCTTTTGATCTGAAGCATCGAAGCTTAGGTCTGTTTGGGCACACAAGATGTTTATTTACGTGTTTCATAATGTTTTGGGAACAGAGCCATGGAAGGCAAAAGAAGGGATTTATCGTTTTGAATAATTTTCTTCTGAGGATAATTCAGTAATAAATACTCCATCATAGGTGAAAGTTTTTTGGACCCTCGGGAGTCCGAAGCATCTCATGGAATAAGCTTTAAATGATTTAAAGTCTTGGATAAGAGAAAAAAAGTATTATTCACAAGAAGAATGGACTCCACCATGGCTGTTTCTGTCTTTTTCTTATTATAAATCACTTTAGGATTATCACGGCTATATTGACATCAGGCAGCTCCTCCTCCATACTGACCAGATCCTTAGAGATTAAACTTGTAGTATTTTCAAGTATAATTTAGTCATTGGCCTGTCTGATTGCCTAGGAACAAATCTCTGCTCATCAAAACCACTTTCAGATTAAGCTCCATTTATTCTCAATACTACCTTCTTTCCACTGCTTTGAGCCCAAAGGTTTTTCCTCAGTGAACTCTAGCTAGTGCAGAATAACCAAATGCTATCATTGCCTAGGGGATGTAGATGCAGCATAAGAAGAAATG
Source organism: Helogale parvula (assembly GCA_004023845.1). NCBI lineage: Eukaryota > Metazoa > Chordata > Mammalia > Carnivora > Herpestidae > Helogale > Helogale parvula. Next base: position 15,678 of record PJEM01017392.1, read on the forward strand.
TTATTATGATGGAATCTTTCACAAATTCCTCTTGGAGGTTGTGATTCATGGCTTTTTAGTAGAATTTCTAACTGATATGTAACCTCTTCAGATGTCTTTTAAAATCAGGCTGGTTATGAAATGGCATCATTGCAGTTTCTTTGGGATTATTTGTAGGGTGTAAGTGCATTGACATGATTTTCATGTCACCTTCACTGCACTTCATCATGTCAGTAACGGCAGTGATGCTCTTTTGCACACACTGTGATCAGAGTTTAGAAATATGAAACACTCTGGCCTTAATTCAAAACACTTCACTCTTAATATAATTTAATTAAAATTTGCCTCAGTTTTATGAGTTGCTTATATTTAGCTCTTCTCAGTCTTGTAAGGAAAAATTAAATTGGATGCTTTCCATGCTATGAAGCTATTATAAAATGGGATATTTGTATCATTTGATACCAAAATTAGTTTGAGATACTGGATTGGAGGATTGTGTGGAAGAAATACATTTGGTACATTGTTCATAATTTTATTTCCTATTATAAAAAAAAACCCTATTTGCCTTTGTGATGGATAGAATTCCCAGATCCTTGTCTTGCTCCTTTGTTTGAATGACGTACATTTTAGACTGAGCATTTTTGATTGTTTTCTGGTTTATTTGCTTATCAATTCAAGATGGTTTGATCCTACAAACGGGGTCCTCCTTAAGTCTTTTCGATATTTAATCAGAAAGACAAGTCTTTCTTTCTTTCACTTCTGGTAAAATAAATTTAGATGGGTAGTTGAATCATTTAGGCAGTTATCACAATAAAAATAGACTAAAATAAAGAATATGATTAGTTATTTCCCATTTTTTCCTATTTTATCATTGTTTATTTTAACTAATTTAAAAAGGCAAAAACATAAACTTTGGGCAATCAATGTTATAAATATACTTTTAAAAATATGCACTAATTCAATTTGCACATACCTTTGAATTCTTGTTATTATTATCATGGCTACCGTCCTCACCAATAACAGCAAACATGTATGCAATGTCTTCCACATGCCACTGTGCTAACACACACACACACACCCACACACACACACACACACAAATACACTCATTTAATCTTTTCCAGAAGCTTCTGAGGATAGTGTTATTATGAAACCCATTTATGGGTATGGACCTTGACATGCACTCAAAGGTTAAGTAATGACCCCTGGTCATGCAGCTGGACACTAGCAGAGGCAGGATTAGTACCCAGGTAGTCTGGCTGTATATCTTGGCTTTTTAAAGAATCCGTTTAATGTATAAAGTTAATTTTTCTTGAGAAATTTGTCTAAAAGAAACCTCAGTAGGCTTCTTTTTTAAAAATATAGTTTATTACCAAGTTGGTTTCCATAAAACACCCAGTGCTCTTCCCCACAAGTGCCCGTCTCCATGACCATCACCCCCCTCCCTCTTCAGCACTCAGTTTGTTCTCAGTATTCAAAAGTCTCTCATGATTTGTCTCACTCCCTCTCCTCAACCCTTTCCCCCCCTTTTCCCATTCCCATGGTCTCCTATTAGGTTTCTCCTGTTAGACATATGAGTGACAACATATGGTATCTGTCCTTCTCTGCCTGACTTATTTCGCTTAGCATGATTCCCTCTAGACCCATCCATTTTGCTACTGGGAGTGGGGAGACAAATGAGTAGGCTTCTTATGTTCATGAGAAGAGGCAAACTGTATGAAAAGACTCTCAACTTGGGCTGCACATTGAAGTCATGCAGGGAGCTTCAAAAGTGCTGGTTCCTGGGCCCCCCCACCAGATAGTCTGATTCAATTGCTCTCGGGTGTGGCCATCTGATCCTAATGTGCAGCCAAGGTGAACACTGACAGAAAGCAAGCTGACATCACAAATTAAGTCAGCAAACTTCCTGAGAGGATGTGTTCACTCTACCTTTCCTGTCCATGGCCTAATTTCTGTCAGAAGTAATATTCAGCTGAGCACTCAGAGGCCCTACAAGATTTTGAATTATTTGTCTATGATTGAACAATATTCCCTATACTGTACTTAGGAAGGCAGGAAATTACTAGCATTTTTTAGAAAGAATCTCACTATTCAAGATTGAATCAAAATAGATATTTTTTTTATATTCAGCTGATTAAAATTCATTTCATTTTACATTCTCTGAATGTTCCAGGTATGAGCTATTTGTCTTATCCTTACCAAACCTGTCCTCAGCATTGAAGCCCTGTTTATTAACCTTTATGTTTTTGTTTTTCTAGATCTTCTGTTAGATCAAGTTGTTGTTGGAATTCAATATTTAATTAAATTCTCTACACTCTTGAATAAGCAAATGTGGTTGTAAACATTATTTTATGTAATTATGTCATCTTTTAACTTAAATTTGTATTACTGATTCAAAAACAAATATCACCTTGTTAAATTATAGTATCGTGTCATTTCTTATTAATTTGGAGGACTCTTCCTTTATTGACACACATAAACCCACCAAGGAAACCAGAAAGCCAGATCTTACGCAAGTGTGACAAGGAGCTTGTGACTTAATCACCCCTACATAAGACGTTTGAGGGTGGTAAAATTCGTGTGTCTGCCAATAGAATTTTTGGTTTTCAGTTCTGTCTTCTATAAGGAACATGGATTGTATGAGAATGATTTCGCGTGAGATTTCTTTGGTGTGTGCAAAACCCCCCATCGACATAGGCACCGCAGTCTGGAAATTGAATTGTGGCATGGCCAACTGCACGTGTTTGAAGAGAATGCCTCCATGAAAAGTTTTATGGAGCAGAACTAGTTGCTATGCTAAGAAACTAACAGCTCGGCTGGTATACATAATGGATTCTATTTTTAGATGAACATTTGTTCCTATAGCATGGCATCATTATGCAGGAGGGCAGCCATTTCGGCACCGTATTATGAATATCGAATTATCTGAATACCAGAGTAGATGCCACTTCACACTCTGGGCATCTGAAGCTCCAAACCACTGAGGAATTCTGGGAGGCAGAGCAGAGCACACCTCAGAATTGTCCCAGTTGAGGGGCCCGGGAGCTGTGGGATTTATCTACCATTTCCCACCTATCAGCAACTGAAGGCAGCTCTTCCCAGGGCTCTTAGGCCCTCTCCATGGCCACGGGGGCTTTAGACCAGTGGGCCCTAGGCTTCGAGAAAGCCCTAAGACATAGTTGTAGTTGGAAGCTGTCACTTGACATGCATGGGAGCACATGGGCACCTCCAGCAGCAACTACTTTGAAGGCTTTCATTTTCAGCAGGTCAGACTTCATAAATCTCTATCATAGGGTACATGCTGGAGGTTAAACCCACTCACAGATCTTGTTTAGCCTGCATAAGTCATTAAAAATGTAAAATGAAAAGCCAGCCTGTATTTATTTTATTTTTTAAAAAATGTTTATTTATTTTTGAGAGAGAGAGAGAGAAATAGAGAGAGACACACACAGAGTGGGAGCAGGGGAGGGACAGAGAGAAAGGGTGACACAGAATCTGAAGCAGGCTCCAGACTCTGAGCTGTCAGCACAGAGCCTGATGTGGGGCTTGAACTTATGAACCACAAGATCGTGACCTGAGCTGAAGTTGGACGCTTAGCCAACTGAGCCACCCAGGAGCCCCATGGGAGGCCAGCATTTAAGAAAATATGGAGAGTTCATACACAAATCTGTAATTCTCATCTGAAGGCATGGCCATACTGGCTGACCTACCCCGATGGCCACATTTGGCTGGAGCTTTAGACACAGTGTGTGGTATCTACTCAGCCACAGTCCACACCTGGCTGGCCCACCTTATTTATATTACCTCTTAGGCTCCTTCAGACTTTTGAGTGTAAAATATAAGACCTCTGTGGTAACATTCTTTCCTGGAAGCTTCAATACACCAATGATTATGAAGCTTCATGTAGAAGGAAGTCAATTCTGTCACAGTGGGCCTCCTGGAGTGCTGTAGCATAAGAACTGAATTTTACAGTGAAAAAATGGCTGAAGGTCAGCATATCCAGGCCTTGCTCATAACCCCCATAATCAAAACAATTGATGCTTCAAGCCCATTTCTTCTCTGTGAAATATGGATCTAAAGTGTGTAAGCCCTGAGGTGACTCTCAGCTTTAAAAGGCTATTATTCCAAAGTGACTTTCACGTGGCATTGTCCTAGGTAAGATTTATAAAGATGACTCCTCAGTAAGGAATTTCATGCTGAATTGGGCCATTAATCTCTGGGAAATAAAAATGGTGGGTGCCAGGACACCAGGCAGAATGACTTCCCTTTGTGGCAATAAATGGGATTAACTTCACCCCCAGATTAAGGCAGTGGGCACTGACTAGTTTAGCCAGTCAGTGTAACCCACCCTTCCCTCACTGTAGAACTGTACTGTCTAAAAACAGGACCCTCTAGACACATGTTGTGTTTTACGTTTAAATTTTAATGGATTAAAATAGAATTAAAAATCAGTTTCTCCATCACATTACCCGTATTTTGAATGCTCAATGACTACCTGTAAACAGGTGCAGTTAGAGATGTTTTCCATCATTACAGAAAGTTCTGTTGGAGGTCACTGTAGAGATCGGCTCCAGAATAGTCTGTTTAGTACCAGTCCAAAGTAAGGGAAAGTTTCCTTAAACTTGTAGGGAAAGAACTTTTCTTTTTTGCTAGATCATGTGCTGCCAGGATGTTACATGGACCTAAAAATGTTATTTTCTTCTCGTGAATAAAGATACTGGAATAGTTCGATTGTCACCTGGGGAGCTTAAAGGGTAAACTAACCCTGCAAGAGAGTAGCCAGGGAAGAACCAAATCCTTCTGAAGTCATCTGAGATGCCAGATCAGGCTATTTCTATTTCATGAGCTAATCAATCCCTTCATTGTCTAAGCCAATTTAAGATGGCATATTGTCTTTTTACAGTCAGGATTGCTAACTGATACATTGAGCATTCATTTATTTAAAGGAAGGCAGGGACTCAGGTATCTAGGATCCAGCTGCATCTGGCTCATAAACAGAAAGAGAAATAAGAGATAGAACTTCTGAAATTTTTATATGCCTAGTGTCTACAATTCCCTGTGTAAGACATTATTGTTAGTTGTTTTGTATATTTTTCTAAGTTGGGGTTTCGCTATCAGGAATAGTTTTCATGGCTTCTAGCCATCTTTAGGGAAGAATATGTTTCAAGGAACATGGAGAAAATTGAAATGTGTACAAAAAGTGTTAGTCTCTAACAACTCTGTAGATTAGCCTAATAGTCTCAATCGTACTAGTCGAGAAAAAGAAAGTAGAACTTATTGGTAATTGTATTGTAGACATCATGCCAACTTGCCTTATGTTGACTATTTCATTAATTAATCAATTGATTGTTTTCTCTCATTTTGAATTCAGGAAATTGAGGCTATAACTAGAGTGGTTCTTTCCTTAAAAGGTTGTCTCTAACCCTGCCAGTCTAGAACAGACCCCCTACTCCTGTGCTCCTGAATACCTTATGTTTCCCTTCACCTTGGCCCTTTTTATGTTATGTTAATTTTGTGTGATTTGTTTTACTCACCCAATTGATGATGGAGTCTTTGAATTCAAGGACTTTATCTGACTTTTGTTGCCATTTCTAGTACACCGCTATATACAGTACTTGTTCAATCATTGCTGACCAAATAGATGAGACTTAGAAAGGTGGTGTCATTTGTCTAAGGTTACAGGCTACTAAGTAGTGGAACCCAGGTCTGTCAGGATAGAAAGCTAAGGACTTGTTATACTGTTACTCATTCACTAAAACCTTCTCCTTGTTCAAGTCTGGCTGCCTCACTCCTAGTAGTTTATGGGACTTCCTATCTCTTGTAAGAAAGAGAAAGTCCTGGAGGGCATTCCTACCTTCTTTCTGACATCAACCCTGGCCGCCCACCTTGGTCTTCAGCTGTTCTCTCCTCCTGTTTCCCTCCTCCTCTCCCAGACCATCCTTACCTACTTGGCCCTGGACTCTAATTTTTCAATGATTTGACACTTTCATTCCTTCTCTTTCTTGTGTTGTCAGTATTTCTGTTTAACCAGATCTATACAATCAATATTAAACAGTCCTCTCCTCTCTTCAAAGAAAACCATCTACCCTCTCTTGACCCTAACTGGGCGCTTTCCTTTCTTTCTGCTTTTCTTTCAGAGAGAACATCTTTAAAGATGTTACCTATACACTCTGCCTCTGTTCTTTGTTCTCACCTTTCACCGGCTCCTCAGCCCATATCAGTCTGCATTCTGTCCCCATCACTGCTCCAAACCTTTTTCTAAAGCCACCGATGACCTGCATGTGGCAAAATCTATTGGCCATGTTAGCTCTCTTTGTGCTTGATCTTTTATTAGAATTTTACATTGTTTGCCCCATTTTCTTGACTTCTTTGCTCACATGCTTTTTCGCACTTTCACGACCACTCAGTTTGCTTGGCTGGCTCTGATTTGCAGTCCATTCACCAGAATCTCATCTGTGCTTCCAGCCTCATTTACCACCTGTACGCAGCAGCCCCCATTTTACCTTACTACCCCACACCCAGTCCC
>PJEM01017393.1:0-22183 GCA_004023845.1 Helogale parvula
CCCGACCAATAAGCAACTCTTACAAAGAAAGCTGATCCATATTATCACGATGTGTATAAACCACACTGAACTAGCAAAATGTCAGGGACAACCACGTCATCTGTCAAGAGTGCAGAGCGCACACCGCGTGTGCGCTTGTGTTGTGTGGACACGTCGCCTGCACGCACACGGTGTGTCGGCAGGCAGATTTCTGAAGAGTAAGCTGCTGTCAGCGGCCACCGCTGGGAACAACTGGCGGTCACTGCCAGAAAGGGATTTACATTTCTTTACGTAGAGAGGCTTCTGCGGTCCAGTTCTGTCACACCTGCTTTGTCCCTGAGTTGGGGGCAGGAGTGAGGAGAGAAGGCCCCGCTAAAGAGGCAGGCAGGGGGCAGGCTGAGGAGGCACAGAGACAGAGCCATGGCACGCCCGGGCCAGGACAGAAGACCCTCGGAGAGGGAGGATCAGCAGTGTGGAACAGAACGGAGATCAAGAATCAAAGCCACACGAAGTGTGCGGAGGTGGCCGAGAGGCCAGCGCCAGTGCCATCAGTTTACTTCACCGTGGGGGGACAGAAGACAAGCCCAACATGCTTAGAGACGGGCGGGGAAGGGAAAGGCAGAGACCTTGGTCTCCCAGGCCTCTCTTCCTTCCCAAAGTGAGGCGCCGCTGCGAATGCTATGAATTTTACTGTAGTTCTTCAAGTCCCTGGGGACAGCTGGGCGGCTCAGCTGGTTAAGCGTCTGACTTCAGCTCAGGTCATGATCGTGCGTTCGGGCCCCGCGTCAGGCTCTGGGCTGACAGCTTGGAGCCTGGAGCTGCTTCAGAATTTGTATCTCCCCCTCTCTCTGACCCTCCCCTGCTCGCGCTGTCTCTCTCAAAAATAAATAAAACATTTTTAAAAACAGCTCTCCCTCTAGCACAAGCTGTGGAAAACACTAGGAGAGAGTCTGTACTCACAGGAGCATCACCACACTCGCTGTTACCATTTTTGTCTTTTTTTTTTTTTTTTTTTTTTGGCAAATTGCTTTTCCTACTCAAGACCGGCTCTGAGATCTAACCACGTGACTACACTGCACATTCAGCTGCTGGGTAACATTCCGGTGCATCGATCATAACTGATCAATCCTTGTTGATGGGCCTTTTACAACGCCCACGGGGTCTCCCTGGACTCGCCCCAGACTTCCTCCACCTGACGAGAGGCTACTAACTTGCTCCCAGCGCTGACGCAACTTCACTCCGCCAGTATTCGAGGACCCCATGTCCCCAAAATCCTTACCAACACTTGGTCTCTCAGACATTTTGATCTTTGACAACCTGACCGATGAGATGTTATCTCCCTGGAGCTCGGTAGTTCTGATTTCAAATTCAGACCCATTTCACATGCACAGTTAGCTTTCTTTCTGCTCATGTTTATTATTTTTTTGTGCCTAATAAATCCTTCTCTACCTTGTTACTCTCCTTTATTTTGTCCTATAATGATTGTCTTTCTCATGCTTTTACCTTCTGTGTGCACATGACTGGAGATGGCCTGGCCTCCCCCCACCACAGTTAACAAGGTCACACTGCAGACCGCCTGCAACAATGAGCGTGCGCTGGAGCAGTGTGCAACAATGCAACAGTGTGCGGAAGCAGCCCCTGCAGCAGACGCGCTATCCTCCTGCGACCCAGGAGATCAGAACGGCTCACACGGCAGAAGCCTTAATTTTAAGAAGTCCTGGCTAAGATGTGGGGGCTGATCCTTCAATTACCTAAGTACGAAACCTACCAAGGATGCAGTCCGCTTGGGGTGATCACTTACTCCAGACGTGGTCTCAAGTGAGCAGTGGAGAGACAGAATGCAGCATCCACAGAGCCACACCTACACCTATCAAACAGGAGGGCTCGCGCGCTGGGCTGTCCGATGCCTAGAGTCTTGGGTCTGATTCCCCAGGAAACGGGTTCAGAGGCAGGATTTCTTTGTACAAGGTTTCCTAGGAAGTACTTCCCAACACGAGAGTGAAAAAGAGACAGGATTAAGCAGAAGGAGAAATGAACTAACGGGAGGGGGGGAGGGGGGGACACACGGGGAAACAAAGGCCTTAGCCAATCCCACACGGGAACAGCCCCTCAGAGAATTCCCAAACTGAGAGCCGGTGGTCTGAGCCCTCCCTCCAACTGTCACTGGATGCAGGTCACCCCAGGAAAGGAGACCAGTTCACCCACCCCTGCCCTCACTCGTTTCCTCCGATGAAGCCACCACCATGATGCGTATAGACCGGCGGAGAGGTCCACGTGGCAGAGACCTGAGGGGGGGCTCCATCGCCAGCCAGCGAGGAGCAGAGCCCCGCCCAGGGGTGAGCCTCCGGGGAGCGCCGCGCCAGCACCTTGCCTGCGGCCCTGTGCGGATCCGGAGCCAGGAGGCCCAGCTAAGTCACACTCAGATCCCTGGGCTCTAGCAACTAAGACATCATAAATGTTGTTCGGAGCCACACAATTTTAGGCCATTTGTAATAGAGCGATAGAGACCTACGACAACCCCCAGGGCCCCAGGAGGGACGAGAGGGGACGGCCTTCCTGTCCAGGGCACAGGGCGTGGCCACGCTGCTCACCTGTGGGCTCCGGGCACTGGCTTCTCCCCCCCTCCCCCACCCCAGGCCCCACCGCGCTCCTGACCTGGTAGACAGGGAAGGCCATCAAGGTCTTTAAAGAGGACAGGTGTAACCACCGAGGAAAAGTGAAACAAAGAGACAAGTACTCCGTGATTCCAGTTAACACGAGGGCATCCAGCAGTCAAACTCTTGGACACACAGAGTGGAATGGTGGCCGCCAGGGCCAGGGGTGTGTGGGGGACCGGAGAGCCGTCCCTCAGGGAGCACGAACCTCCAGTGACACAGGATGAAGTCCCAGACCGGGTGCCGACAGCGGCGTGCATGCGGGGAACACGGAGACCTGCGTAAACTCTGCTAACAGGGCAAACTTGCATGTGTTTTACCATCATTTTTTGAAAAGCGAGATAAAGTCTGGATCAAGTTCTTGGACAGTCACGTTTCCATTTTTAAACAACACAAGTCATGGATTTAGTAGATTTCTTAAAATAATTTTAAATCTATTTTTGTTTAACCTAAATAGAATATACACTTTTTCTTTCTTTTCTTTTTTTTTTTTTTTTACTGTTTGTTTATTTTTGAGATAGAAAGACAGAGCAGGAGCAGGGGAGGGTCAGAGGGAGACACAGAATCCGAAGCAGGCTCCAAGCTCCGAGATGTCAGCACAGAGCCCGACGCGGGGCTCGAACCCACGAACCGTGAGATCATGACCTGAGCCAAAGTCAGACATTTAACCGACTGAGCCTCACAGGTGCCCCTAGAATGTACACTTTCCAAGTACTCACGTGAGTTTCACTTCACACCTACGTCCCATCACATGACTAAAGCCACTGAGGGTGCGTGGGAAGTGTGCAGACAACCGGGAAAGGAGCCCCCTCTGAGAAGAGTGAGGGACCGGTGAGCCCGGCCGCACCCCTGCCAGGGAGCAGGCCCCTGCGGCCCGGCCTCACGTGTCAGAACCGCGTGATGACACGGACCCGGGCCATCACGCAGGCACAACCTCACAGCAGCGCGCCAGGCCCTGCGCCTCGGTGGACCAGCAACACAGACCCACTGTCGGAAGACATTAGTTAAGTCATGAAGTTTGATGTGATTTTTAAAATTCAACTTTCAAATGATGTCATAATCCAAGTAGATGACTGGGTTCAGGTCCGACCGCAACGTGCTGCAGGCGACAAGGGGCGTGAGAAAACCCTCATCAGTGACGCGCTGCCTGGCTGCGGAAGGGGTGGGAGGGGCCGCGTCGCAGGAAGCGGCGGAGCGGGTGGGGGACGCGTTCCGGACCTCGGCACCAGCTCGCCCCCCACTCGTCCGCAGACACCTGCGCTGGGTGGGGGGAGGAGCGGAGAGCACAGGGACACAGAGGCAGACGACGGGCACCCGGAAGGGCGGCACCCAGACTGGGCACGTGCCCGGCCTGGCAGGTCGGTGTTACGGCACACCGATCAGCGCTTCCTGACAGTGTCCGTCTCTGCCCGCAGCTCGGCCAAAGCGTTGTCCGATGAGCATCACAGTGACAACAGAATGCAAATCCCTCTAGTCCATTCTCATCAATGAAAGACACGCGCTTCAAGGACGCTAATTTTTTACACAAAAGCCTGAGCTTAAATAGTAAAGTAAGAAGTTAGGAACAGTAACTACGATCCATAGTTCATAAAATCAGTGTATTAATTTTATTAAGATTCTGGTCTAACAGGGCACGTGGGAGGCTCAGTCAGTTCAGAGTCTGACTCTTGATTTCAGCCCAGGCCACCATCTCAGTGTGTGGGATCGAGCCCGCTGGCAGCGCGGAGCGGGCCTGGGAGTCTCCCGCTCCGTCAAGGACTCCCGCTGGTGGCCTCCGCAGCGGCACGAAGCCGGCACAGCCTGCGCCAACGCACCTGCAGGACCTGCAACATTTGACAAGGACGTCTCGTGGTCGCTGTGTGAACAGTGCCGGCCTGTGTTGGTCAAGATTTCATTACTGGCCCTGACTCCTCACTTCCAGGCCAGCGTGCCGGGTTAGTGCCACTGCTCACAGCATTTCACACTGGTCTTCACCTGACCCACGCTGCGCAGTGAGGTGTCGACTCACCATTGTTTCCTGCCTCCATCTTCTTTTCTTTTCTTTTTTTTTTTTGAACATTTATTCATTTTTGAGAGACAGAGAAAGACAGAGCACAAGCAGGAGAGGAAAAGAGAAAGGGAGACACAGAATCGGAAGCAGCTCCAGGCTCTGAGCTGTCAGCACAGAGCCCGACACGGGGCTCGAACTCACTGACCGTGAGACCATGACCTGAGCTTAAGTTGGACAGTTAACCATATGAGCCCCCAGGCGCCCCTGCCTCCGTCTTCTTGATGAATGAACTTCAGTCTTGGTAAGTAAACTTTAAACACGTGTGTGTGTTATAATCCACTACAAATTAACTCTAATCCCACCAGCAAAGAATACATAATCCCTTTACGAAATTTGTGACATTTCATTAATATTTATTAACTGATTTGCAAAATACTATCAAGGTAAATATAATAAAATTGTCAATCATCTCTTACATTTACGAAGAACTGTTTGTGAGATGAAATCATGCGTACGCTTAGGCTTCAGTGTCTCCAATTCTTTGTCGTCCAACTCTTCTGTGACTGGGAAGCAGTGGGGGTGAGTGGTCCCTAAGATATCGTCACCCCCACCGGAGCACGAGGCAGCGAGCGGAGCCCACGACGGACACGCGGGGACACGAGCTCACGCACGAAGGGCAGGCAGGGAGGCAAGCAAGACGCCCGACCCGGCAGACCGAGACTGCGGGCCCTGAATGAGAGCTTGGTTTAAGGTGGTGGAAATCAAAGGCCAAACAGGAGAAAAGTAGGACCACTGAGTAGAGAGAGAGAAGACCTGGAGTAATGGTAAAGAAATTAGGACGAGATTATTAACAAAACAAGCGAGACAGAACAAACGAGCTGGCAGAAAACAGAAATAATCTGAAAAAAAAAAAACGGAAAAAAAAATAATCTGAAGACTGTCAAGTTCACTGCTGTTTCTGGTGGTAACAGAAGGAAGTAAGGCTGATCGTCGGTGTTTCAGGTTATTATGAGGAGATCTGAAAACCAGGGATCTTTTCAAAAACTAGGGGTCATCAAACATGGAAACAGGACGCGTGTGGGTAGCTCCGGCCTCACTTGTGATTGACACCTTTGCGTCTGACACATGTTGTCGTCAAAGTAATAAATAAAAATTAAGAGAATGTGATGCTTGTTCTTCAGGGATAAGACAAGACACCACAAGGTCAGAAACCTATCAACACAGACCTAGAAATGTACTTTCCTAGCGTAACCGCCCCTGAGCATCACGGTGAAAGGACCTGTCAATACTCACGCAGCTGACGGCCTCCCGGGCTCGGGGGCGGAGGGGGGCGGGGGGGCAGAGCCAAGCCCTGGCCTCCCGTTCCCCACCAATCGCTTTCAGGGGATTTGACACGTGTGTCAAAGGCAAAACAATAAAAACTTTCACAAGACAAGATATAACAGGAGCTTTCTGATGGCGGAGATGAAACGAACACGGAAAGTAAAATCCATACAGGAAAGGTCTAACCCAAGTGCATTAAGATTCGGAGTATCATCCAGATACCACGAAGACACTGAACTGACCAGGAGTCAAATCAAGAACCTACTAGAAGAACAGACAAGAGAAGAGGGACGTCCCACAGAACTCCACCCGGCTGCGCCGATCACGCCCCAGAGCGAGGGCTCGCTCCGCACCCTTCCAGACGGAGCGCCTCTCGGAGGCCGAAGACCCCAGGCCGGGGCAGATGCGGGGCGAAGGGAACCCTTTCCGACCCGGAAGAGCGTCAACGGGGGCCGCGTTCTGGAGACCCCCCGGCATTCTCTAGTCACAGTGACGGGCACACGCCCGTCGCTCAGCCCGCGCACCGCCACGCACGTCGGTGAGGACATGCGCCTCGCTCCCCGTCGGCAAACACAAAGCGAAACAAAGGAGAACCCTCTCCCCAAGTGACCACACAGTGGCCGCGAGCAGACAGGTCCTCTATCTCGTGACCCGCCCCCCGCCCCGATGCAGCAGACACAAACCGAGGAATCTAACTACACCCAACACAGGCCAATCTCAAGAACGTGACGCTGAGCGAGAAGAGTCCCGGAGGGCACGCAGCTGGAATGCCGCGCATGCAGGGCGGAGCCACGGGGCGCACTGCGCAGGGCGCCACACGCAGGAAGTCACCAAGGAAAGAAGCGATAAACACGAACCGGGGGCAGGAGAGGCCAGGGGCGGAGAGAGGCCGGGGGCCGGAGAGGGGCCGGGGGCCGGAGAGGGGCCGGGGGCAGGAGAGGGGCCGGGGCCGGAGAGAGGCTGGGGCCGGAGAAGGGGCGCAGGGAGGGTAAGGGGTGCTGACAAAGTTCTCTTTCTTAAACTAGGTGGGGTGTTCCATGAAGGGCCGTTCTTCCCATGCCACCTTTCATAAACAAAGTTATCAGTCCAACATTTAATTAAAAAAAGAAACCATTTAACATGCACGTCACGCGTTTGGTCATCTGTGTCCATGGTGGCCTCTTCTACCGTGAGCCTTACTGGATGGAAGGGAACCCTATGGACAGCAGGTACACAATAAAAGGAAATTTTTCCTACTGGCCCTGGCGGTAACGAACAGGGAGATACAGATTGATTAAAACAAGGGTAAACGTTTAACGGTCTCGGCAGTTTGTTACGAAATATGCTCTCTCTGCAAAAAAAATTAAGAAATGACCGTTTCGGTCACCCTTGGACACACATAAGCCTCAGAACCAGCAGCAGTCAGCACAGAAGAGCGCTGCGGCACATCGGTGACCACATCCCCACCAGTGACAAGACAGACAGAGCGAACACAGAGCGTCTAGAGCATCTAGAAAACAGCGGGTCTCCGATGACAAATGACAGACTACGGGCCATTCCCGCTAAAGGACAGAGCCAATGAGAACAGGCCATTCAAATTCCCAAATCACACGATTTCCAACAATGCAGATGCCATCTGTAACCAAGTAGCGGTTTACAATGAACTTACCCTGAAGTAAGTGACGTCACAGCCGTTGACTAAATGTCACTCAAAAGCAGTCTCTTGGCTTTTCCTTACACAGCGGGCAACTTTCCTTTTGAATTCTCCATTTCTGTCTTCCCTCCATTCTTTCTACAGACACAAAGCAGCATTTAGTAACTTTGTGGAAGCTCCTCTCATAACCTCGAATACTAGTTTTCATTTTGAGTATTAGTCAACGCTTCGGAGACGCATATGCTTTTAAAATGTTAAAACGCTGATAAGGCAGAAAAGTAGTCAAAACCTACTTGTGCCGGCCCCCCACCCCCCACCCCCGCGGGAACACACCCGTTGCTTGAGGGAAGCCCTGGGAAGGCCCGGCCCCAGGGAGAGGAGCGCCAAGTGCCACCTGTGCTGGGGGAGGCGCTATGACAAGGGGACACAAAGAGGGACCAGCAGAGCCTCACATGAAAATTGAGCCGATTCTGTCTAGCATGTGAACAGCAGAAAGTTCTCACCAAAACGCTGAGCCCTTTTCTTTTCTTTTCTTAAAGCATCACTCAGTGACGGCAAAGACTAGAAATCTTCCATTCTCGCCCTTGCAGAGGAAGGGACCTAAAATTTCTGCCCTCAGAGCACAGCACCTCGGGAAGTCAGTTATTAGAATAAATTAGGCGCTAAAGCACACACGGACACGCAGAGACCTGGACATGTCTGAAGGATTTGTGGATAGAAGGTCACAGAATCTGTAAATACTTTGTCATCGATTTCGAAGTAAAAGGCAGAACAGGGCCAGGGGAGGGTCAGGCTCGGGGAGCAGGAGTCTCCTCAAAGCACAGGGAGCAGAGAGAGTGCAGACTGGGAGCAGGGGCCTCAGTGACAAGGTCGGAGGCGGAAAGGACTCAGGGCCAGAGGGTGGACAGGCCTGGACTACGCACAACTGACCCGCTCGGGTGGCGAGACAGGACATGAGGGTGGCTTCCCGCCAGAGGACACGCGGGTGCGTGACGGGCCCCACGCAGAAAGGGGCCAGCACAGCCACCGCTGCGAAGCCACCCCACCCTCACCGTGGGCGGCCAGGCAGGCCACGCTGTCCCTGCGTTTTACGCACGGACACCCCACAGTGTCCGTCTCTTTCCTCTCCTGACACCCAACTAGAACGATCGTACCGCCGTCTTTGAGGCACAAATGCTCAGAATCAAAGAAATGGCAGGGAAGGCATCTACATGGGAGGAATTTTTTTCTGGAAGACCAAACGCAGACAGCAGAGTGAGGAACGGGCAGCAGAGGGGAGAAAGCAGAGAGACGCATCCCTGTAACCGGAGCATAGGAGGGAAGGGCCGGCTGGACAGGGGCACAGGTTAGATGTGTCCAGTCCGGGAAGAGTCAGGAAGACGCAGGACTGGAAGCAAGAGATCTGGCACGCCTCCCCCCCCATACCCAAAACGCCGCTGCTTTCCTCAAATCAGAAGGCCAGCTATGAGAGCTGCACTTTACGCACTAGAATTAGGGCCACTCACGTGGACACCGGGACTCAAAGTACCTGCCTCTTCGCATCTGAGGTCAAGGTCAGGCCCGCACCGCCGCCCCCCAGATGCAGGAGGAAATGCAGACTCAGAAATTAACTCTGAGAAAGAGATCTGAAAACGTTAAGTGAAAGCCTGGGAATGATAACACTGACTACTAGGAACTTGATGCATCACAGCTACGTGAGAGCATCCTTACTCTTAACAGACACAGGTCCAAGTACTTAAGAGTTAAGGCTTCGTTGTGTCTGTAACTTATTTTTGTACGGATTCAAGAGAAAAATAAATGTATACAAGTAGATCCGTAGACACACCCAAGTGTAATGAATGGAGAGGGGGGTGCGGTGGCCACCTTACCGCAGCATCGACATTAGCAGGCGAGTCTCCGTTCGGGTCTGCCAGCATGGAAATGACACTGATCATGATGGTTTCCACGGTGTGAATAGGGAGCCAGCGCTCCTCCGGCTTCTCATACCCATACTTGTCTTCCCCGGGCTCATGAAGAATGGAGATGCACACATCACCGTTTTTATCAACTGCAAAATCAGAGTAAGAGTCCTGCTTAAAGTATCTAAGACAGTGTCATTAAACATAAAGTGCCGATGACAGGGGGGACCCGGATTCCCACAGTCCATTACAAACACTGAACACAGACAGAAGATGATTTCCAAAATGGACGCTGGAAGACCACAGATTTTACCAAATAGGACCCATGTGACAAAGCCAACAGAAACATAAGCAAAACTTCAAGATACTTGGCACATGGGTGCTGTCCAGCATTTACATGCAGTAAATACCATCAATCTGTTCTTTTTTTGTATAAAGTATGTGACTGAAATACCAGAAACGAGTCTCTGTATAATAATTTCCTAGACTCCCCAGTAACTTACTGACTTAAACTGGTGATAGTCAAACATTCAGAGGTACTCCTAAAACCTCACAATGTACTTTTTAAATCACCTGAAGGCAAAACTCCATCTTCAGGGGAAGGAGTGAACTCAGATTCACAAAAGAACACGTCCTACTGCCAGTGAAAATTCATCAGCATAAACGACATTCATGACGCATCTTTCCTATGAAACTAGGATTTAAAATCCAAGTCACAAAGTAACTCCCCAGCAACAGAAAAGTCAAGTTCTAACCCACCAGCTCACTTAGTCACACAAACTCTCATTAGTAAACCTACCAAAAGCATCACTAATGTTTTACAGAGTAATTTTCTCCGCTGAAAAATAAAAAAATAAAATAAAGTATACTTACCAGGAAAATGTTGCAAAAAGAAACATATAAGAATTCTCAGAATAACAAGTTTTTCAACCAAATTTCCAAATCCCGTAAGTGACCGACAGCAATATGTAGCTCTCTTTCACTCCAAACTTCCTGCCTGCAGTCTCACAGGCGTGTGACGGGTGTGAGTGGAAAGCCCACTTCGCATCTCCTGCCCGGGGAAGCACTTCCCTGCCGTTACAAACTGCGGTCGGCACACACCGCCGGCTCAGACAGACACGTCTGCGTGCGCCGCGCCACGGTGCGTGCCGGGCCAGGCCTGGGCCTTCACGTCCTGTCTGGGGCTTTTCTACAGGCAGTAGAACCCCCAAGTAAGGGTTCTTTCCAAGTCACTATCTTTGGACACAGAGGATTAAATGCTTCTATAAAACTCTTATCAGAGAGAATCAATTTAAGATCCATTTTCATTTTTTTGGAGATTACTGTTATAATCCAGCACCTTTAAATGTTTTAACTTGAGTCATTTCATAGTTTAATTTTTTTTATTGGAAAGGTTTCAGGCTTCATGCCTATTACCAAATTACATTTTAAAATGTGAAACACAGGTGAAGTACAGTTCGGTTTTTCTAAACGCTTCTGGGGGTGAGGTCTGCCCGCGTGCAGGACACACAGCTTCCTCCCGCGCAGCGTCCCCCTCGTCCGTTCCCCACCTCGGCCCCCGAGCACCCCAACTCGTGCAGGGTACTCTGTCCTCTTCCTTCCGGACCCCAAAACCGACCTCGCTGCTCCCACTGACACAGGCTTCACTTACCTGGAACTTTCTAGTCCACTTGGAGTTTTCATCTCCCTTTTGCTAAATCTGCTCCCCTGCGCAAAGCCACCGCCTGAGCCAGAGCCACGTGCCCCCTCCCAGCTACCCCATCTGTTGAAGCCATGCACCTCTCTCTCTCTCCCTCCCTCCCTCTCTCCCTCCCTCCCACAGCTCACTAGAGAGACCGGCTTCTGCCCCGTATCAGGACGCCATGACTGCTCACCACGTGGCCAGAACGACATTCTCCTGGGCGCTTTAAAAGTCGTCCCTTCTGGGCCCCAACAACGGGCACTGTGGAGGACACAGTCCCGGACGGGTTCCCCTCCCTCGGCCTCCATGACACGCTTCTTGCCGCAGGCAGGCTCCGCAGCTCTCCTCTCCCCTTCCCGTGTCCTTACCTGACGTCCGAGGTCACCCCACTCACCAGCACGGGCCATCTCTAACTCGTCCCTTACCCCAAAGTGTCACCCGTCACTTCTATCCACTGCTTTACTGACGTGTGACCGATGTGAACTCTGTACAAGTGACGGTGACGTCCCTGATGCCACCTATCATCTTGGTGCCGAGGGCTTCCAAGGCCCTACACCCACGCTCACCTTTGGACCGCCTTTACCCCACCCTCTAAGTGGATCCAGCAAGCGTATCTCAAGAAAAACAAACCCAAAACGGAATGCATCTAAGCTACACAAAGCTAGTTTTTACCTCAGAATAATGTTTTTAAAGCTCTCGGGAGCCCGAATCCACACCCGAGGCGCACAGTTCACCCGCCTCCAGCACGCTGACACACCTGCACGAGCATCACCCCAGGAGGACGCGCAGGCCCACTGGCCTCCCCACCTCCCCCGTCCTCCCCCGAGCCCTCTGCGACCGCCAGCCTGACCGTCGGTCTCTCCGGACGCGGACGCTCTGCGGTCTTCTGGGACAGGCTTCCTTCACTGGTGCCGGGTCTCTAAGGTCCCCCACGCTGCGGCGCAGGCCGGCGCATCATCCGCAACATGGACGGACCACGTACTGGGCCTGTCTCATCAGCCAGTAGACATTTGGGCTGTTTCCGCTTTCTGGCTTTAACGAGTGACGCGGCAGGCACGTTCAAGTGCAAGTGTCTGGTGGACACAGTCCCGCCGCCCGTGGCTCACTAGCCGGGAGCGGGGAGCACGCCGGCCCGGGCGCCTCGCTGTCCTCCCGACGCCGGGCTCTCAGCTGCCTGTTGGATGACGGCCGCCCCGGCAGGTGCCAGCGGCTCCTCTGTGTGGTTCTGATCCCACAGTTAGTTTGCCAACGGCCCGTCAGTTCTAAACCCGCATCTCCCGTGACCACCCACGCCCGGTGGCCAGCGGGCGAGAACTCCGGTCTCCCTCCTGCCGACACCGCGGCCTGCGGGTCTCCCGCCGCTCCGCCCGGCGTCACCTCCAGCCCTTCCTCCGCGGCCGCCACCCTGCCCTCCGGAGCCCACAGCTTGCAAGCGCCATCACTTAACGCGAGCCCGCAGCGTGAAGAAGAAAGGCCAAGCCAGGTCTTCGCGCCTCAAACTTCTGTGTAAGAATCACGTTCTCGGGGCAGCGGCGGGGCTCCTGGGGGGCCCAGTGGTTACGTGTCTGGTTCTTGGCTTGGGCTCAGGTCATGATCTCACAGTTCGTGAGCTGAAGCCCCACATCAGGCTCTGCACGGAAAGTGTGGAACCTGCTTGGGATTCTCTCTTTCTCTCTTTCAAAACATAAATAAGCATAAAAAATTTTTTAAAAATCACATGCTCCATGAAGCAGCCCTGACCCATCGACCTGCAGCAGCACGGCCCCTCGGGGTCTCCCTCACGCCAAGACACCCCTGCAGGAGGGCCTGCCGCTCACTCGCCCCCGCCGTCCCCACCCCTCCTCACAAAGGACCCCCTCCCTCGGGGGAGTCTCCGTCACCCAGCGCACGCCTCCCCCTCATGGCCCCCAGGCGGGAGGCGCCCTCAGCCCAGCGGCTGCGGGGAAACTGAGACTCAGGGAGCCATCAACCCCTGTCACACACCGAGTCTGCCGGAGCCGACACTCAGGGCTTCGTGACACATTCTTCTGAAACAGGTGTGAAGACACTGCCTGTTACCCAGCAGGCGACTCAAGTGCAGGGACGAGCCTGCCCCCCAGGAGCCGGGAGAGCGGCCCCGAGGTGCCGCACGTGGGCAGGGGCCCCAGAGGCGGCGCCCGTCCCTGCCCCCCGCTGCCTCCGACGCCATGACACACCCGCCTCTCGTCCGCCGCCTCGAGTCTCTCCGAGGACCATCAGCTCTCAAGCTGTGGGGGTTGAGCACCCAGGCCGCACCCTTGGAATAACGGCTCCTTCGTTCCTGGCTCACAGACTTGTGCTTAGACTAATCGAGACTTTCTCTTCCTGGCGATGGGAAGTCCCAGGAGAAGCAGAATGCAGACCGGCACAGCCATCAAAAACGAAAACCCGACAACTTAGAAGAGGCCCACCTGCCGGGCCCCATCACCAGAACGAGGCCCAAGTTCAGCGGACACTGTGCCCAACCGCACTTCACGCAGCCGAACCTGCGCTTGCAAAGTGGATTTAAGTGGTAACACGTCTTTGGGTAAAAAAGTCAGTATCCCCGCATTTCAGGCAGAGGAGGTGAAAACCACAGCCCTGCATCTCCCCTGGCCCACCAGTCACCTCACGGGGCGGGCAGGGCGCTCCCTCCCTAAAGCTGAAGAACACGGGTACAAGGAGGAGGCGCCCACGCTGAGACAGGACGAGAAACAGAAAGTCAGACTCGAGGCCGCGCCGCTCCGTGCTCCGTCCGTAGGAGACAGCGCGTCGCCCGAGGCCTCGGGGCGACCTCCCCGCTCAGCTGGGCTCCGTCCACACCGACCATCACCCAGCGAGCCCGCCTCTGGTTTGGAACATCAGGAGTCTCAAAAAGAGCTGAAAACTAAGTAAGTAAACAAACATCTTCTCTACGATGTCCATCCCCCTGCTGTCCTAAACGGACTCACACGAGGCCATGTGCATGACGAACACAGGGAACTTCGCACAAAAACCCCAAAGCGACTGCGTGAGAACGGCCTCTCTCTCGTCGACCTCGAAAGCCTCAGCGGCAGGCCGTCACGCGCAAACGTCAAAGTAAAAGTAACGCCAGGTACACTTACCGTTTGGGTGCCAGATTTCTGTAATGAATTTCATTTTAGGAGGCCGGAGGGGATAATCTTTTGGGAAAGTGAGATGAGCCTTAAAAACACCACCTTCGCTGGAAGAAAAACAAAAATAAGTTCTTGTCTCTAAGTTCCTGCTGATCAGTAGACAATCATTACAGCAAACATAAGACAAGGGTGCCCGCGCCAGCACCATGCGCGGAGTGGACTCACGGTCTGCATCTCGAGCAGACGCTGTGCTTCCACAAATGCGCAGCTAACGGGCTGTCACACCTGTCATCTTCCTGGACTCTCAAAAAGCCAGGAAAACGGAAGAAACAGTTGGCTCGACACAGGCGTCCCTACCAGGTCCCATTACTGCCGCGCTAACAACCCTCCCCCGCCCCCACTGCACCCCAACCCGTACCCAGGGGTGCGCTTTGCCTGTGGGGCCCCCACACAGGCCCGACGCTCCCCCGTGCTGCTGCGGCCAGGCCGGGCCTCCCACCGTCCTGCAGGCGCCACAAGCCCTCGCCCATCTCAGAACTCACACACGTTATGTCGGCCCCTGCGTGGAAAGATGTGCTGACCTCTGACCTCCCGCTCACCCGTCCACTCATCCATCTCATCACTGAACAAACACTTCTCCGGGCCTCCGGTGGCTCTCCGAAGCGGTGCTGTGCGGCACACCTGTCCGCACCCCGGGGCGGGCCACAGCCGCGCTGTCCACCGCCATGGCCACCAGCCGCCTGACATGTGGCTCATTCACCTGAGGCACTGAACTCCTAATTTCACTTAATCTGAATAGCACACGTGGCCAGCGGCTGCCGCATCAGTGCCGTCCTGGGCCAGAGTCGTTCACCTAAGAGCGGTCTTCAGAGAACGGTCAGAGCAGCGCAACGAGCTGTCTGTGTTAACAAGAGAAAGCCAGGAGGTCGAGTGGGTCTTACGGGGCGATGACTATTCTCCTCTCTCCCGTCACCGGCGCTGGCCGTCTCCTGCTGGAGACGCTCCTCTCCCCTGTCATGGTTTAGAACTCGGCTTAAACGTCCCCTCCGGACAACGGCCTTACGTGACCACTGGATCTTAACTACCCGTGTCCCTCCAGCACACTGGCCTCTCTTCACTTACTCCAACGGCTACTTGCACATCAGACTCTCTTACTGGTCAGAACACACTCCATCAGAGCAGGGTCATGGGATTATGCTTGTTTCAGATCAGTGAGAAACGGAACTCTCAGCTCCTTAACTGGTTCTCATTCACTGAACACACACACACTGATTACTTACTTGTGTGAGGCACTGTTCTATGTAAAATAACAAAACAGGGAAGAAGATACTAGAGATCACCGTTTTCTTCCCAGCACTTACCATTTTGGGGGCAGAAGAAAATATCAAGCAAAATATCAGTAAAAGGACTGGGATTCTACGAGCAATCTAACACTACATTTGTAAAAAACCAAGTATCTAGTATCAGCCCATTTGTCCTCAAGAAGAAGAAACAGGGATATGTTTATATACAAAGAGAAAACTCTGAGAACACGACACGACACACAGCTGTGGCCGACTCGGACACAGGGCCGCAGGGTCTCTCACTCACTGCTTTGTGCACGTCAGTACAGACTGAAGTTTTAACCACAAGCAAGTATTAACTGTTAGTGCCTTTTTCCGATCATAAAGGATTTGGGGGAGGGCTTAACAACAGAGAGCCAGATCACTAATACCAAACACTGACTCCCTCGGAAGGGCCTGTGGACCCCAGCGTGGAGGCAAACCGCGGTAACACAATGCAGTAAAAGCCGCCAGGAGCCATGAGGGCCAACGAGGCCACGGGCGGTAAAGGACAAGCGTGATGAGCAGGACAGTTTGAAAAGTTCCACAGCTAAAGAACCGTGTACCTAGTTGGGGAAACAGCACAAATAAAGTCTTTAAAAAGGAGGGGAAAACTAATCTGTTTGCAAGGAGATGGGGAAGTGCTAGAAGACAGACCAGGCACACGGAAGAAACAGTAGTGAGCAGCTGGAAGAAGACAGACAATAAGGGGAGGAGCCTAATCAAGAAAAAGAAGAACACCGCTTCCATGGGCACTGGAAGAGAAACAGACTGAATGCAGGACAGCCATCCAGGACGACAGAGGAAGAGAGACAACTCTTATGCCTGCCACGTGGCCTCCATTTTCAGAACTTACAGAAAGATCCATCGAAGGGGTCAGCCGCAGGCTAGAGGCTGGGCGCCCCAGGAAGGACCCACCTCCCCGCCAGGGCGCCCGTAGGCCTGCCAGAGCTGGCGCCCGCTACCTGCATGCCCTCGCTCCTCGCACTCGGGCCACAAAACCAATCAAGGGCCTTACTAACCAGTTCTCTTTTATGACAAATAAAAAAATCGAACAGAAAACACAGGCACTTAATTAACTGCTTAATTAACTCATCTACATGCGTGTTTCTACTCACTGAATGTACGCACTCAAGTATCCGTCAGTCAGGTCATGATGGAAGGTACTTCTGATTACGGGTCGTGGCGGGGGGTGGGGGGAAGGCCACTTTGAAAGCCGCTATCACAGAAAACAAAGAGTCTACGTAAAAGGACATCGAAGGAGCCGCCACCAAGCCCTGCACTCTATTCCCACCGACAAGGCTAACCCTCAATGTTAGGGCAGCTTTCCTGCGTCCCTTCATGTTGGCTACTCAGATCCACCTTATATCGGCTCGCTGGAATCCCTATCATGAAAAACCGTCCCAAATTATATCTTTAAAATATCAAGTTTTATGGGGCGCCTGGGTGGCTCAGTCAGTTGAGCCTCCGGCTTCAGCTCAGGTCACGATCTCAGGGTTCATAGGTTCGAGGCCTGTGTCGGGCTCTGTGCTGACAGCTCAGAGCCTGGAGCTGCTTCCGATTCTGTGTCTCCCTTTCTCTTTTCCTCTCCTGCTTGTGCTCTGTCTTTCTCTGTCTCTCAAAAATAAATAAAACATTAAAAAAATTTTTTTAATGTCAAGTTTTATTAACAGATTTAACTCCAAATGTTTAAAGCACACAAGTTTCACTCTGTCTACAGATTGCTCCCATCCGGAACCAACATCCCTACGTTACTCCGTACAGTTTTTCTCCTATAGTTGGACTCCTTAACATCTTTCGCCTATAGAATCCTACCCGTTTTTTTTAAAACCCAAGCTCCATGGTCCCAGCTTGTGGGTGCAAACTTCCAGCAGAGAGTCAAATTAGCAAAGAGGAGTACAAAACCCCAAGGTACAAAATACTGTAAACTAAACATTAATGTCACATCTTCACTATTTTTCAAATATGCAAAGATGTTACTGTGATGAGTAAAAGGACAGTTTGTTAAAAAGCATCAATGAATTAAAAGTATCTCCCCTTCCATTATGTACTCTCTTCACCACAGCGCTAACAGTACAATCGTCAGCATATTAAACAAGTCTGGAGCCAAGAAGAATCTCACGTTTGGAAGGGCGGAGAACCCTACGCCAGGATGACGTTTCTCCCACCAGCCTGACTTGAGACTGTAACAATCTTCCCAGGACGGGAGCCCATCATTCCGTTTTGTCAGACCCTTACGTTCTGCCGCATTTGTTTTACGTAAGTGATACACTTATGCTGCCGTCTTCAATCCTGCTCAACGCTGTTCTTGTACCGACAGTCCCGTGGAGGCGAGCTGCTTGTCCGTCCTATCTGCCACGTCCCGCGGCGCATCACACCGCAGGATCTGACTGCTCCCGGTCGTGTTGCAGTTACAGACAACAGAACAGCGAGCGTGCCCGACACTTCCGGGGCACAGGGTTTTCACCCAGAAAATGAAACTGCGAAGACAGAGTTTGCGAAATTGTTCAAAGTCACACAGCACTGGCCGTGGCAGAGGCGAGGGGGTAAACAAAGGCCCCGGAGCCCCTGCTCTCGGGCACTGAGCGGTCAGCGGTGCGGCCCTGCCGCGGACCCGCACAAGGCCGCTCCTCTGCACGCTCGGTCCAGGACACGAGGCTGGTGCCCCACCTGACGCGGTATTAGCCAGGGTCCCACCAGGCCCTCCGCCCACTGCGACAAAATACACACGATCCTAATATTCTACAAAGTTTCCACACCGCTGCCCGTGTGGACTAAAGCGTGCTCTCTGGACAACGAGCTGTTGCTGATGAAAGACAAAGACAGGAAGAGGTAATGAAAGGTGTACACTCGCCATTCCCCAGCACAAATGTGTAAAATTCAAAGTTACGTGGTGACATCCGATCTCCTAACGTCCTTCACAAATCTGCCACCACCCTTCCCTGAAATCTCTTATTCTGCGGAAATGGCTGGCTGTCCGCACACCTGAAAACCAGCACACCAGCCCCAGTGTCCTTCACGGAAAGACAGCCTGGACAGGCCATCCTTAACGTCACCAGGAAGACTCACTCACGGACAGAGCAGTAACAGTAAATATAACGGCTAAGTCAACACATGGCATCTCCCAGTCTCACGGAAGCTGGAGTGCCCGTCACTGGCAGTGCGCGGCGCCCTCTGGTGACTAAAAGGCTAATGACGCTGCGCAAAAATAACTACAAGAGCGTCTAAAAACTTTAATACCTTGTTAACTCTTCCTGTCATTACATAAATGACCTATCAAGTAAAGAGTCAATCGGTTAGGGTTAGGCACCATCTAAGCCCACACTGACTTACTTCCAATCCTACACCCCCCACCGTCAGCCTCGGCTCTCCTGGGTCTCTCCGGGTGGGCAGTCATTCACACCGGAGGTCTGGGCACCCCACACTAGAGATCGCCCTCCCCCACCAACCACAACAACTGCGAGACGGCGCCCATGCTCTCCCCGTCGCTGGACCGCCTGTCAGTCGCTTACTGCTACATCAACACACACCATGAAATACTGGATTCCTGGTAGCCGGTAGCATTTTAGGGAGCAGACTTGTGAACACACTCTCCTTCCTGACTCATGAGCTCAGCCCTCCTCGGGCCCCGCCCTCAGACCCTGCACCCCTGGGCAAAGGCTGTGCGGCTCCCTGCCGCTACCTGGCTCAGCCCCAACTCCGCGCCCAGCTCGTCCACCTAGTGACAAAGAAACTTAGAGTAACACTGTGGAAAACAAGTTTCTGTTGCAGAAATGAAATGCATATAAACTGAAAGAAAATAAAATCTGCAATCCCAAAGTTACGATACTTAGGCTTCCATTTTAGAATGGGCACCAAATCCCTAACTGGCAACTCCTGGTGTAAAACCCCGCGAGGACTGCGCTTTGTCGTCGGAGGAAGACGGACCCACACTCTTCAGCGGCGCTGCTCAGCGTCCACGGGCCCTCAGCTCCCTCTCCAGCCTCATTTCTTGAGGTCCCACATGCTCGACGTCACTCCGCTGCCACACCCCAGGCCCCACCCCCGTCTTCTAGGCCCTGTTACAGTCTGTCCCCCACGAAATGATTAATCCGTGGCTCCTCTTCCATTTACCCCCACCTCTCACTGCCTTTGCCTGAGTATCTGTCCAGGTAATTCTTCATTTTTTTTTAATGTTTTTTTGAGAGAGACAGAGCATGAGCCAGGAGGACAGAGGAGGAGGGAGACACAGAATCTGAAGCAGGCTCCAGGCTCCGAGCTGTCCGAGCAGAGGCGGATGCGGGGTTCCAACGCACCAACTGTGAGATCACGACCGGAGTCGAAGTCGGATGCTTAACCGACCCAAGCCCCCGAGGCGCCCCTCGGTCCCAGCTAATTCTTACCCTGCCTGTTAACACTTCAAATCCTAGAGTCACTCCTCCAAGCCAGTTGCGGCGATCTCCCCCATCTTGCCAGTGACTGGGAAGAGAAGAGCAAGTGGCTCAACTCCGACAGACGAGATAAGAGCCAGTCTGCAGAGAGCTTGCAGGAAACACAAGTTTCCACACTGGATATAAAATACCTGGAACTAAGAAGAAGCTACCCTCAGGGGCGCCTGGGTGGCTGAGTCAGTGGGTGTCTGACTCCGGCTCAAGTCACGATCTCACAGTTCGTGGGTTTGAGCCCCACGTCGGGCTCCGTGCTGACAGCTCGGAGCCTGGAGCTGCTTCAGATTCTGTGTCCCTCTCTTTCTCTGCCCCTCCCCAACTTGTGCTCTGTCCCTCTCAAAAATAAACATACATTTAAAAAGATTTTTTAATTAAAAAAAAGAAACCACCCCCTCTTCATCCTTTGGGTAATATTCGGGGGGTCCGGTGGGGGGCGGGGGCTCAGTTGGTGGCGCACCTGATTCCTAAGTGCAGCTCAGGTCATGATCTTGCAGTTCACAAGATCGAGCCCTGCCAGGCTTCACACTGACAACGCGAAGCCTCCTTGGGATTCTCTCTTCACCTTTCTCAAAATAAATGAATAAACTTAAATTAAAAACGTGCACAGGACACTGCGGTTAGACTCCAGCCCAGCTGTCTCCTCAAGAAGCCCGCACTCCAGAGGAGCGGCCTCGACTGTCTAAACGTGTACTGCAGGCCAGAAACAATTTGTAACTGACGGACAAGGTGAACTCTGAATTAGCGCGGCGGCCGTTAAAAAGTGGCTCCGCAGCGAAGCGGAAGGCACACGACGTACGTATGGGCCAGCCCAGAGTCTCAGAGAAAGGTCAGAGTTCTGTGAGGTCCTCAGAGACGAAGCTGGGGCCTGCAGGTCTGATCACTCCGCTACAGACACCCGCTCTCCACCGCCTGTCACCTGGACGAGTAACAAGATTCTGTCACCTGGACGAGTAACAAGATTCTGTCACCAGAACGTCACTGTGTCTCCCCAGTAAACCTTCACGCAATGCATTCAGCTGGAAAACCTGCACTTCATCAGGCCTATATGTGTGGCCTTATTTGCTTTTAAGTAATACTAAGGATGTAAGGGGGACGCATGAAAGATGGTTTGCAAGGGCTACTGTTACCACCTCGAACTTTCCCTGTGGAATGACCAAACTGAGTCCCCACAGTGTGCAGTGACCACCAATACCAACAAGGCACTGAGAAATCTATCGGCAAAAGTTCCACCTGGAAACAATGGTGACAAAACGCTTTTCCAGACGAGAGAAAGCCCCAAGTCCCACCACAGCCGACAGCTTGCCCTGCTGTGTCCTGGACCAGCTCTGGTACCAAACAGCCTCAACTTTCTTCTGCATCAGATGTGCTGGGGGCTGGTGGGGGCGCGTCAGAGTCCCCGTCTCTGAACACCTGCCTGCTTAGGTGAATGAGGAAGCGCACTGCCCAAGAAACTCCTTTCCCTGGAGACAATAGTTTCTAAGAGTTAAAACTCTACGAAGTGTTGCTAAGGCTGACGGGAATAAGGCAGGCTGTCTCCCCCTAAGACTCCGGAGGTGGAGACAATTCTGAAGGAAAAATTCGTCACTCAATCGGCACCAGATATTTGGAGAAACCTGCAAAAACTGGCTGCTGGCCGGGAAGGGACCCTGGAGGGTCCATATCGAGTGGGTTACAGCCAAGATCAAGAGAAAAGTAAGAGACAGAAAAGGAGGCTTAAAAAAAAAAATCTAAGGCCTCAGCTGCAGCCTGACATACCGTGTCACACCAGCCTTCCCGAGGTCCTGGCACCAAGTGCCGCGTACATGGCCGTTCAGGGCGCTGAAAACAGGAATGTTCTCAGAGGGGACAACCGAAGCGGAAACCCCGGCAGCCAGGTCCCTTGTGTGCAGACAGTCCCTGGAGAGCCCGACGCCCTTGGGGACCTCGGTCTGCGGGGGCCTGGATGACGGGACCAGACGGCCCCGCGCTCACCCCGGGGGGGCCCCTGAACCCACGGTCTGCCGGAAACCCGGAGCCTCGGTGACTCTGGACACAGAGGGAGACCCAGTTGCTTCCCTTCTCGACACCAGAGCCGGCCTTTCTGGAATCCTCGCCTCTCCCCGCCAGCCGTCCCAATGCAGCCGAGCTATCAGGGGCGTCTCCAGACACTCGGGACTCGATTTTTCTCTCAGCCTCCGGAGCAAA
>PJEM01017394.1:0-22173 GCA_004023845.1 Helogale parvula
ACGGGCCAAAAGACAGCATCAGTGAGAAGGTGCCACCGAGCAGGGAGGGACAGGACGGCTGCCTCCTTGAGGCCTCCGGCAGCCCCTGGCCAGGACGGCAGGGCGCGTACAGTGCAAGGGTGGGCTGCAGCCCAGGAGCCCCTCGCCCTCAAAGCTGTGAGTCAGGAGAGCCAGGGAGGCCACGGCTTTGGAAAGCACCAAAAGACCACAGCGATGACGATCAGGTGCCCCCCATCCCCTCGCAGGGGCCTCGATCATCCAGGGCAGACTCAGTGGGCTCTCCATCTCCCATTCACCTCCAAGCAAAATGGGGGGGAGGGTCAGGGGACCCCTGCCTCTTGCGGGGAAACAAGGTCTTAGAAAGACTCACAAAACCAGCCCTCAGAGACCAACTGCACTCCTCACGTGCATGAGGATGGGCCAGACCCGGAGGCCAGCTCCCCGGCCACCGCAGAGACGCAAAGGCAGCGAACACCAGCTCAGCCGAGCGGATGAGGGAACATCTCCCGCGACATGACGCAGACACCGTGCACCCCGACCAGAGGGGACAAGCGGGCATCTCTCCTCCGCAGCACTACAGCCCCATGCCCGTCACCCCAGTCTGATCACGGGAAGAGCGCCACGCAAACCCAGGCATTCTACCAACTCTCCCACAGTCCCCAGGTCATGAAAAGCAAGGGAACAAAGACGCCAAAACTGTCACAGAAGGGGCTCAACAAACGACAGGTACCTGTACAATGTGGGAGCCTGAGTGGGATCGCAGGACAGAAAAGGGTATAAGAAGAAATCCTGGCGAGATCCAGGTAAAGCCTGGAGTTCCGTGGATGGTGGTGGGCCCTCAGTGCCTTCTGGGTTTCAAGAAACATCCTGTGGTCACGTGACATGTTAACCGCAGGAAAAATGGGCTGTGGGTACACCAGCTCTGGAGGCCACCCTTGCAACTCTTCTGTACATCTAAAACTATTCCAGGAGGAATGCTGTTTTTTTTTTTAAGTCTAGCCTCAAAAAACTAAAGGCCACACCTGCCGATCCAGAGGGGAGACACCTTAAGTGGTCCAGCGGCCACCGTTGCCAAGAATTGACTGGAACGTCCTGGCACCAGAGCCCTGGGAAGAGGAGGGGAGGCACACACTGGGACAGTGCAGGGAGAGGGGAGGAAGGAGGAGGAGGAGGAGGAAGGTGTGGAGGGCAGGAGGAGGGGGGTGAGGGGAAGGGGAGCACCTCCCAGGAGCACCGAGAGGTGAATCCTGAATCCTCCTCACCCCTGAGCGGGTGCCGGGCAGAGGAACCCTGCCAAGATCACACTGCCCGAGTGGCAGAGCCACACATGGAGCCGGCTTGCCTGGTCCCAGCTCGGGGTCCCGAGCTGCAGCTCAGGTAAGAGCACAGACAGCTGCGATGACGGAAGCGTTCCGTCTGTGCCCCCCGGCGAGCCACGCGTGGCTGCTGGTGTGGGGAATGTGACAAGTGGAACTCCATGACTAGAGCTAACAGGACTGAAGAACCTGATTTTCAGTCTTGTTTCATGTCAAGTAATTTAAGTTTCTACAGCCACCCAGGGCTGGTGGCCGCTGTACGGGACGGTGCAGGTTAGGTGACCTGCGTCCCTGGAGAAGCAAATCTCAGCCCACATTTTACGGCCAGAGTCAGCAGTGTCACCTTGGGGTGACGAAGATGGTATATTTCAGTCCCGGGGTGGCACTCTCCACAGGCCAGCGAGGGACAGGTCGGCTAGGCCAGGAGGGCTGCTGGGCTGAAGGGAGCCACCTTCCCATCCCTAACAAGGGCTCCCCTGTGCCCCCAGGTCCTCAAACCCAGGGACGTTCTGAGGGTGCTCCATTCTAAGGGTGCTCCGATGGAATCAAACCAGTCCAGCTCAAGTCCGCACCAGCGCAGCAGTTTAGCTTCAAAGTGGCCCAACCACAGACTCTCCTTGCTTTGACATGTCAACCACGACAGTCAGCGACCCTCACAGAGGACTGTTGTGTGCTGCCCGGTTTGCTTTGTACTTTCAGATTTCACTTCATAAGATCACATATGAGGTGGGTTCTGTTAACTGCATCCTACAGACGGAGACACAGACTCTTGAAGACTCTGTGAGCCTTACCCAGAGTCACTGAGTGCGTCCGTGGGGGCTGGGGTCTACAGCCTGGCCTGTCTGCCTACACAGTTCTGTCTTCTTTCAACCAGACCACTTAGAAGTAGGGAAGTGGCATTTAGATCTTCAACTACATCACATATTTGCTGTGTCATAAAGGCACTGAACCTCACTTGACTCTTTAAATTTTTTTTTAATTTTTATATTATGTCTTTACTATTTTGAGAGACAGAGACAGAGCGTGAGCAGGGGAGGGGCAGAGAGAGAGGGAGACACAGAACAGGAAGCAGGCTCCAGGCTCTGGGCTGTCAGCACAGTGCCCAACGCGGGGCTCAAACCCACAGACTGTGAGATCATGACCTGAGCCACAGTCGGATGCTTAACCGATGGAGCCATTAGGCACCCCTTGCTTGACTGTTTAGACATCCGTCTTTTTAAAAGGAAGGAAAGAAACAGCACTGGGCACACACAAGTTCAAGGCTCCGTCCAAGAGAAATCCTAACAGCCAGCTCCACGGCGGCGGTGCGATTCGACCAGAGAACCCCGGGGAGGAGGCCCTGGATACACTCGGAAGGCGGCATCGAGAAGCAGTGGGTATTTTTGGGTGAGGCCAGACAGCTTGAGAAGGGATCTGGAAATAATATAGGACACACTAAAAGCCAGGAGTGGCTGAAATATGAGCCTCCGGGCTAAGCATCACCAAAACACGGTGAACCTAAGTTTTAATTTTATTTAACTCTAAGTAGTTTAATTTTAAACAGCCACATGTGGCTAATGGCCACCGTACATGACAGTGCAGGTCGAACCCACCTCCACTACTGGAGAAGCCGGTCTGAGTGCCTGGGGGTGGGGGTCCTCCAGCATAGAGAAATCACCTCCATGCCCACCCCGCTGCCTCCACAGCTCCGACAAGCAGAGCGACTGGGGGCCCCAAGGGAGGGAAAAGGTCAGTGACTTTGGGTGAACAGGTCTCCCTCGGCTTGGCTGGAGACCATCACCCACCCCTGCCCTGCACTCGGCTGGTACTTACTCTGTACCCTGTGCTGTGTTGAACGCCTGAGGCCCCTTGAGCACCAGTGCAAGTCTTATTGTGACCATTTTGTAGATGAGGAAACTGAGGCTCGGAATGAGAACAAACCTCCCCCCAAGTCACCTGGCCGGCAGGTGGCAGCGCTGCGACCTGCCTGCGAAGCCTCGCTCTAGACACCACTCTGCTGCCCCCTCAGACTGTAGCCGTGTCCTCCAGACAGACAAGAGGGGAAAGCGCCTCCCTGGCCACTGAAGAGGAGGATACAGCAGGAAAGGAGGCTGAGGGCCAGCCTCTCCCAGCCTCTGCCCGGCCAGAATTCTCCGTGGGAGTAAACACTCCTTCTGGGACCACGCCCCCCCACGAAGCTTCCAGAAAACCCAAGAGCCAGAAACGTCAACGCGAGGCCAACTGTATCATGCTCATCTGAGCTTCCTGCACTTTCCATGCCTCTCAGCTTGCCCCTGAGAAGCAGGCTGGCCACTAATTGGACTCTGGTCTCAGGAGGTGAGCCCACGCCACCGGAATGCAAGGGGAAGGAGCCCAGTCCGCGGACGGAGCAGAGAACAAGGAGCTCGATGGAGACGAGGGGACAGGAGACCGAAGACAGGACACCTCCTTGGTCCCCCGACACCGGGGTCCACTGTCCACCCGACTCAGGCCACTACACAGCTCCAGGCACCTCCTGTGCCCACCTTCTCGCTCTCTGGGGACAAGCCAGGATAGAGGGACGTGAGTGCCCCAGAGCAGCAGGGATCTGCTCTGTCCCGGCCGCCCCATTCCGTCGGCCCCAGAACACAGGGGGCACGCTGGGAGCTGACGCATGCCCTCCCTGGGCTGTTTCCGATCACAGCTCCACTGCAGGTGAGGACGGTGCTCCAACCCCCACACTGCTGGTCCAGCCCCCAGTTTCTCCATGAATCTACAGACAGCAGATTCCACAGGGCCCCTTGCCCAGGGACTACACAGTGCGGAAGATCCCCCCAACCATAACGGCCTGAGGGGTCCCGCAGGCTGAGTCTGCACCCCTGCACACGCACACGTGCACGCACGGGGCACCAGGACCTTTTCCAGGACAAGGTATGAAAGATACAAAGGAGGAAAGAATCCCCCCTTGGCAAATAGAAAGGACCAGATTGCCTAAGAAGGCCTTGCCAACAGGGCTCGCCCAGGAGACGGTCCTCCTCAGAGCATCACCCCTCTGAAAAGTCACCACTGCCCCCAAAGCCGCTACCGCTACATCCAAGAGACACACAAAAAAAAAGACAAAAACACGAAGCCCAGAGTCACCCCGCTGCCTGGTTTCTTTGCAGCGCTGGCCACTTTCCAGTTTATATGACACGTTAAAGCTGGAAGGGCCTTAAGGATCAGGTGGGCAGAGGACTCAAAGCAGCGGTCCTTGCAGTTAGCGGGAAGCTCCCAGCCGGGGCCCCTGCCCAGCATTTCTGAGCCAGGGGTCCGGAGGAGGCCAGGCGCCGGGGCCTCTAAACCCCTGGGCAGCCAGGGTTGGGAATCAGGCTCTCAGGCTTGAGGGGCGAAGGAGGGGCTGCAGGATAAAACCACAGCCCCAGGGCTGGGCTCTGCGTTCCAGGACTGTCGGCATGTCCTGCAGCTGCAGTGGAATGGGCCCAGTAACAGCTTCTGCTTCCGGTAGCCAGGATTAGTGAGATAACTTATCTGCAAAACAGGGAGATAATGCCTCCCTCACAGGGTTCTGGTCCGGAGTAAATAAAGCGAGCACTTAAAACACTTAGCAGAAGGTCTGGCACTTGAGAAACCCTCCCAGTGTGCTGTTCCCTTCCCTACTGGCCCCTCCATCCCTCCTCCAGCCACAGGGTCCCTGGCTTCGGGTCCCAGACCAGCGCCTTCAACCTGCAGGCACACGCTTCTTTGCAGCCACAGCCTGGCCATCCCTCTCCTCCTGAAGGGATCAGGGACCAGTCTAGCTATCCTGTGCCACCCCCTGAGAGGTGAGGAGACCCCAGGGAAGTCTGGGGCGGTGGGGACAGACTTGAGGACAGACTTGCAATCCACAGCAGAGTCCTCACTGGGGAGACAGTGCCACTAAGGCCCCGGGGGACACCCCTCCACCCCCACAGATGCTGACTCAGCACCCCCTTCCGCCTCTGGCCTTATGCTCAGGGCTACGGGCACCTCTCTGACATCTGGAGAGCCCCAGACTCGGAGGTCAGATAGCGGCAGGCCCTGCACCCCCAGCAATAACTTATCACGTGGGGTGCTGAGCCAGAACGTAGGTCCTCACAGGAACACACTCACAATCTGTAATGAGGACAGAGAACGAAGCATGAAACAGCACGTGCAAGAAAACCACACTTCTGTAAAAAACAATTATAAATACTTGCATATCTGCATAACAAAGAAGCCAGACGGGAACACGCGGCAGCAGCATTAAAGCTCGCTTCAGTCTGTCATTTTCTGTACTTTCTAATTGTTCCACAAGCAACATGTATGCCTATCATAAGAAAGCAAAAGAGGAAGGAAACCCATCTCTGGAAATGTGAAGCAGCGCGCACGGGCCAGCTTGGGTCCCTGGTGCCCTGGGGTCGGCCCCAGACAGACCATAGCCCTGTGGGGACGGTGACAGAGAGAGGCTTGCTGGCTGGCTGAGCATCTGAGCGCAGGATCCGAGCATTGCATTTCATCCTCTCCACCCCCCTCCTCCAGTCTACCCTCCCACTTTACAGAGAGGAAGTGGAGGCTTAGGGCGGGATCCAAACCAGATCCGCGTGGGAGACATCAGCAGGTTAAACCCCGGTTCTGGAAGCCCACCGGCCTCAGCCCCGGGTCTGCCTCCTCTCAGCTCTGGGCTGACACTAGGGTGCCACCACGTCCCTTTGGCACCCGGTTCCATATCCGTAAGAGGGGGGTTATTATCACAGTGCCCACCTCCCGCCTCCGAGGGGGTCATGAGGATGCACGAGACAAGGCAGGTAAGACTCGTAGAGCGGAGCCGGGCTTGTGAAAATAATACCACCTGGCACAGAATGTCAGCGCCCCCACTCCCGAGGGCAGGGACTGTCAGCCAAGCACACCAGAAAGCTGGAAGGATGGCGGGTGGGGGTGAGGGGCAGGGGGCCCAGCGCCGTCCTGGGCAAGGGGCTGGGCGGGCAGGGAAACAGCAAACAGAGCCCCGCCCTCTGGCTGGGAACTCAGGTGCC
This sequence comes from Helogale parvula, assembly GCA_004023845.1. Lineage (NCBI taxonomy): Eukaryota > Metazoa > Chordata > Mammalia > Carnivora > Herpestidae > Helogale > Helogale parvula. The sequence continues at coordinate 6,305 of PJEM01017394.1, forward strand.
AGCACCGCCCAAGGACCAGGGACTGTACCCCTCTGGGTCTGCACGAGGGGACCCATAAAGATTCCCTCTTTCCAAGTGCATTAGTCTCCTTATTGCTGCTGGACAAGTTACCACAAACCCAGTCGACTTAAAACAACACGGACGTGTTATCTTACAGTCCTTGGTCAAACCTCTAACATGGATCTCACTGAAGGTAAAAGGGAGGTGTTAGCAGGACTGTGCTCTCCTGGAGGCATGGGGGTGGGGTGGGGTGGGGACCGTTCCCTTGGCTTTTTCCAGCCTCTGGAACCAGACTGTATCCCTTGGCCCACGGCCCCTCGTCCGTGTTCCACACAAACAGGGTGGCATCTTTCTTTAAAAAAAATTTTTTTTAATGTTTATTTATTTTTGAGAGAAAGAGACAGAGCGTGAGCGGTGGAGGGCAGAGAGAGAGGGAAGCACAGAATGCAAAGCAGGCTCCAGGCTCCGAGATGTCAGCACAGAGCCCGACGCAGGGCTTGAACTCAGGAACGGCGAGATCATGACCTGAGCCCAAGTCAGATGCTCAACCGACTGAGCCCCCCAGGCGCCCCCAGTGTGGCATCTTTCAATCTCTCTCTGATGGGGGTCCCTCCTGCCTGTCTCCTAAGGACCCTTGTGTGTCCACAGGGCCCACGTGGGTAACCCAGGAGAATCTCCCCCTCCCAGATCCTCCACTTACATCTGCCAGGTCCCTCTGCCATAAACGGTAACAAGCTCACAGGTGCGAGGGGTTATGACATGGCACTCGGGGGGCGGAGGGCCCTATTCTGCCCACCACAGCTGTGAGAGGTGTGGAAAGGACCACATAAAGTCCGTGCACACACAAACGACTGGTGTTGCACCCCCTGCGTGCCAGGCACCAGGGATGAGAGAGGAAGAAGGCAGCGTCCTATGGCCGCAGGGACCCAGCGACGGCCTTCGCCAGATTCCTGAAAGGGGACTCTGTGCAATGAATGGTGGCGGTATGCGGGGACCTTTCTTCAGGAGAGACTGTGGCTCTTAGACTAGGCCCTTCTGTGCTGGTTCTTTTATTCTGTGATCCAAAGGCTAGAGCTGTGGATGTGGAAAGCCCTCGTTATCAGAGGTGGGGAGGAGGAAAACCAAAACCCAAAAAAATAATAATAATAATACAGCTTTTCTATTTCAGGACTGGCAAGGAGCCAGAGAGAGGTCTCTAATGGAAAGGGGGCCTGGTCCCCATAACCCTCTCATGAGTACCTTTTCCCCGGGTGCTGACCTCTGTCAGGCCTCAGATCTCACATAGAGCCCTCAGAACAGGACACAGGAGCCTGGGAATGGCCCCGATTTGTAGAAACCGTGAGTTTAAGGGCAAGCCCAGGATCATCAACAGCTCCCGATGGGGGGGGTGGGGGCAGGGCTGTAGCAAATCTAGCCTTGAGTGAGAAGCTGGTGACTGACTTCGGCCAGGGGGCGGGGCTGGGAGCATTCCAGCTCTGTCCAGCTGTCCCTCCCAGGACCCCCATACTCCCCACACCCATGGGCCGCAGAAGCCCCAGGCAGCCGCCGGGCCCTCCGGTGCCCTGTTTCCATCCATTCTGTTCAAACACCACTTCTCCGGGCCCCGCCTGACCCTCCCAGTGCCCAGGCATCCAGAGAAGACGGGGCTCCCGGGCACCTCAGGAATCCAGGAGCCCAACTGCCTCCCTGCGTCCAGGCCCAGGTGAGGGGCTCTGACCAGTCCATCTGGTCTGGGTGCCCAGGAAGGGGCAGGACAGGTACGTCCAGGGGACCAGGAAGATTCCCTGCGGCCCCAACAGGAGCCAAAAGCCTGAGCCAGCAGGAAATACTAAGGCTGCAGGGGGTCCTGTGGGGATAGAAGCAAAACTGGGCAGGAAAAGCAAACAACTCCAGAGGGGGCTGGTGCCCTCAGAGGTAAGAGGCTCGGCCCGAGTCCAGGGAAAACACAGGAAACCAGTGACCCACACGCCCTCTTTTGCTGCAACCGCTGGTGCTCTGGGCTGCTTCTCCAGCCAGACTTCCCCAGCGAGAGTGCACGGTGCCTGAGCGCATGGGCTTCAGAGTCCACCAAAAGAGGCCAAGCCTGCAGGCTCCAACTCCGGCCTCTGTTCCTCATCTAAAAAGTGGACAAGAGCAATCACCCCATCTCCTGCGGCAGAGGAGCCGGGAGAGGAGATCACGTGCGAGACGCACTTAGCTCACCAGCACCGCCAGCATCCCCGGGACTGGCCACTCAGCCAGGCAGAGCCTGCCTCCCCAGGGGCCTCCGTCAGCGCCAGAGTCAAAGCCCAGGCTCCGAGACCCCAGGCCCATAGACCCGCAAAGTTGCCTTTCAGACCACACTCGTCCTTCTGTGTGCCAGCACCCACCATTCATTCCATGCAATGCCCTCAGGACTCCCCCGGGCCTGGCCAGCTGCTAAGCCGAGAGGACCCAGACTCCCCTCCCCGACCAAAACCAGCCACGCCCCAGGGAGCGGACACGCAGGTGGCAAGACACACATCCACACCCTTATAACAAAGGGGAGGGGGTTGTGTTTACTCTGCTCCCATTGTAAGGGGAGGAGCCCCACCCAGAATCACACACAGCCAGTGCCAAGGCCACTTTGCTTGGGTCCCCAGCAGCCGACTGCTTGCAAACTACCCTCTAAGAACCCAGAGGCGAAGTTCAATCCCTTGGCAGGCAAACTTCTCACCCCAATAAATACACCCACCATCGGCTCATCCGCATGGAACAGGCCACAGCCCCCACCATGAGACGGAGTGGGAGGTTCTGGGTCTGGACCTGGGGGTCCCGAGCGCATCCCTGGAGGACAGCCTGGGTCCAACACCCTGCCTCTGGTTGGAGAGGCCCAAGGTCCTAGGCTCTGTGTGGAATGGACACGCACTGCCTCTGTGTAACCCCGGCCACCTAACTTCCGTAAGCCTCGGTTTCCCCACCTGTGCCACAGGTCAGGCAGGGCCTACTTCCTGCAGATGGGAGGCATCGGTGGGACTAGCTCAGCGCCTGGTACGTAGTAAACACAATCGTTGCCATTACTATTACTGTTGCTGCTGCTATCTTTGTCATCCGGTAACAGACATGTCTCCTCGTGGGAAGAAAAAGTGCCACCAGAGCTGAGCGCTTCGAAGGCGGCTCCTGCCCCGCAGTAAGACGGATGAAACCCCAGGCATTCTCACTCCTGGGAACTGTTGAGCAGGGTGGCCAGACCCTCACGTCACCGCAGGGGCCTCGGCCCCCACACACTCAGCAACGGCAGCAGCTCTGTTGACTCTGTAGCCGCCTGGATGCCTCCCTGGCCAAGCTGGTCCAGGGGCCAGGAAGTCCACAGGCCTCAAAGTTAGACACGGACCCAAGGCCCCTGCCGAGGTACTGCTGACCTCAGTCAGCCTGTCACTGCCCACCCCACAACTGTGATTCTCTTCCCCATGGAAGACAGGGGTGTCTGGGGGCTGACAGCCCCGTCAAACCAGGTTGGTCTGACTCCCAGGTACAGAGCCCAGAGGCTCCCTCCATCACCATGTCTCAACCAGGACCCAGAAAAACAACAGCGAACACATCCAGGGCAGCCGGAAGTGAGGCTCGGGACAGGAAGCCACTCGCACGATGACGCACAGCTAGTGCAGAGCAGGACTTGAAGCCAGCTCCGCGTGGCTCAGGGCCCAGGCTGCCAGGTGTTTCAGGACCCGGATGCCAGCCCTCACCTTACCCACCTCGCTCCTGCCTGGCAGTGGCCAGCAGGGACTCAGGGACAGGCCCTGCTTCCCTCCCGCGCCGGGGACAAGAGCCCGGACCTGAGTGCGGTGGCCCTGTGGCTGCAGCTCCTGCAGGACCTGGGCACTTACTCCGCCTCTGGTCAGGGGCCTCCTAGAGGCCAGGAAGGCAGCCGGGCAGAACCCAGGGCTGTTTCCAAACCCCGAGGCAAGGGCCACCAGGGGGAGGATTGGTGAAAATGTCCGATCTGCTCTTTCAAAGCAGTGTCAGCTTAGAGCCTACCTTTAGGAATGTCTAAAACAAAAACGAAAACAATTTTTTTTGCCCCTTTCTCTTGGATAAAAAGGAGGACAGTGATTTGAATGGATTCTCCATCCAGAAGACTCCAGAGTAGAAATCACCCCTCCCCCCCCAAGAAGGGAGCCGGAAGTAGTAAACAAGACCGGGAAGGGAGGGGTGTCACTGGGAGCACACAGAGCACTGGATGAGGAGTCTGAGGCCGCCAGAGTCTCACAGCATGCATGACCTTGGACAAGTCCTGCCCCCAATCTCCCCATCTGTGAAACTAAGGGCAGGAAGGGGGGTCCCTGGGGCCTCCTGCCAGGACTGACGCTCTGCAAGGGGCTCATGTCCCAGTGAGGGAACTCCAAAGAGATGTTTATTCAAGCCAAGTGTTGGTGAGACTCACACCCGGCAGCCCAGGACCAGCCCAAGAGGCTGAGGCACCAAGTGCATGGTCTCTGTCCCTCGGGCTCCATCTCTGGGAACACAGAGCCCAGACAGGAGGCCGAGTAGAAGCGAACGCAAGGTGCAAATTTGGTGCATCCTTCGACAGCCTCTCCTATTCCCCATGATGCTCCTAGATGGGTATCACTTCCACCTTACAGATGGGGAAACCAGGGCTCAGAGGGGTTCACAGGCAGCCCAAAGCTACCCAGCTGGAGAAGGGCTAAGTGGGGACTTGAACCTTTAGAGCTCTCGCCCTGGGGCGATCAGGAGATGGTGTTCAAGGGGGCTATGGCTGCTCCAGGGCGAGTCCCAGGACAGGTAAGGGGGCTACAGAGGGGTGGGCGGCAGGATCAAGGCAGAGGCTGGGGCCCCTCTGCCTGAAACACACTCTGAGCTACCTGCCCAGTGGGGCTGATGAAGACAACATGGTAATGACAGCCGCTCTCTGGGCCATGGGGTCACCGCCTCGGCACTGCACCAGCACCGGCCAGACACCCAATCTGGCCTCCAGGACCCACAGAGACAAGGCAGGCAGGGATAGTCCTGCGTGGGCAATGGGCTTCTCCTGGAGGGCGGTGTGAGGGAGCTCGAGGGTAGCGGGGCACTAGCTCATGGCCCCTCCCTTTCCCCCCCCCCCCCCCCCCCCCCCCCCCCATGCCTCTGTCAGGAGCTTCCTCCAGTAAACTCTCTTCCCAGACCCTCCCCTCTCCCAGAGCTCTCCTCCTGGGCCCCCTCCCATCCTCGTCCCTGGTTCCCAGTGCATCCCTCTCTGGGCCACTCTCCAGTGTCGGCATCCCAGACTACATTGACTTCCTGGCCAACCCCGAGGGCTCTGGCCCCTGGGAGATCAGAACCACCACCCCACCATGCAGATGCAGGCGCAGGCACAGAGCTGCTGATTCATTTCAGATCCCCAGCCAGTGAGGAGAGGCCAGAGGTACCCAGGAACCCTCCTAGGGCCCACCCACTCCAGGTGGCAAATGCAGGGACATCTGCACTTGAATCCAGGGCTGTCTTGGCTCCCGGGCCCTGGGCGGGGCACAGTGCATCTCTGAGGGATGACACCTGCCTGAGGACTAGGCCCCCTGGCTCCGTGTACAGGGAAGACAAAGGGAGACTCAAATACCCCTCCCCCCACCACCAGGGTGGCCAGGATTTAAAGTCAGGGCCCCAGGCCCTCAATCCACCACTAGAGATTCCAGCAAGCAGCAGTGAGGCAAACCCTGAGAGCCGCTGTTTTCATGGCTCCCAAGCCCCGGATGTGAAGCCCAAGCCCACCCCAGAGCTGGCTGGGGAGGCCACAGAGGGAACGGCTGACGGTCTTGAACGTGTCCCTCCTTAGCCAAAGGCCGGTCCAAGCCCTCCTGGGCACGGCGCCACCCTCTCCCGCACCTCCTGCCCGGTGTCTCCTTTTTCTCCAACCGCCAAAGCAAAGGAAGGAGGCTCACTTACTGGGTCTGGGGTGGTGAGGCTGCTGGATCAGGGTCTGTGAGAAGAGAGCAGAGGAGAGCCTGTCAGCCCCAGGCTGGTCTCTACGGACTTGGCCCATCCCCGCCCCCTTTCCCAGCCTCCCCCGGGGTGCCAGGGACTGGGCCTGGCCAACCCGGGTGCCTGCTGGGCTCCTGTCTCCCCTCCCCCAGCCACTGCACTGTCATTAAGCTCCCAGACCTGTCCTACCTGCACCACCCCCACCCCCATGGCCCACATCCCGACTCTGACCAGAACTAGCCACCCTGCCTGCACTGGGCCTGCCCCCCACCCCCAGCTCCTCAAGGATCCCCTTGTCCCCAAGCCTGCAGGAGGTTCCTGCTAGTCCGGTCCCCAGTCTCTCCCAGATGACACAATAGAGAGCCCAGAAGCTGCCATTTAACACCAGTCTTATCAGGGCACTCCCAGCCCTAGAGCCACCAGGACCTCTGGGATCCTCCTCCTCTGGCTGGGGTGACTCCCTGGAAGAAGCTGCTAGAGAAGAGGGGCTCTGGAGACACAGCCCTGGGCACCCACTGCATCCAACCCGGGGCCCCCCACTTCCATTACAACAGGTCAAAGCGCACCAGATGCTGTAGGAACGCTCGGAATCTCCGATTCCCAAGGGAAGCGATGGAATGCAACTTCTTCTCCATGGTTTTTCCCTTCCTGCTTCTGGGGACAGTGGAGGGGCCGGGAGGCACCGCTGGGAGCCTGCGGCTTCCACAAGGCTCTCAGCTCTCTGTAGCCCTCACGCACCGGAAATGGGAGGACCCCGGGCTCCCACAAACACCTTACCAGTGCTGGGGGCGGAGTCCAAGTCGATCAGTGGGGCGTCGATGTCCTTCTCGGGAGCAACGCCAGGGACAGCCAGGCCAGCGCTGGTGTCCTCGTCATCATCACTGTCGTCAAACTCAAAAGCCTCTCCAGGGTCGTCCTCCGCCTCAGGGGAGGGGCCAGGGCCTCCAGGAACCAGCTGATCTCCTGGAAGGGAGGAGGAGTTTGGGCCGCAGGGTCCGCAGCCCAGGGTCAGCGGCCCAGGTCATCGGTCTGGTCAAGAGAGGGTATCCGCAGTGGGTCAGCAGCTGAGGTCCGAGCAAGGGCACGAGGGCAGTTCCCAGAGATGAGAGTAAACCCCTGCCCAGGGCCAGCCGGCCCTCCTGTACTCCGGAAGTGACCTGTGGTCGGGTGAGGGCTCTAAGCAGGTGGCCAGTGGACAGAGGGGAGGGCGAACGCCTTCACAGAGCACGTGAGCACATCCGCACGTGGACAGACATCTTTCATGCCCTCGTTCCCTATCTCCTCATTTTGTAAGCAAGGGGGCCTTTTACATGCATCTGCTCACGTGTGGGGGTCGGGGGGTACACACCTTGGTGTGTGCATCCGTGTGTGTGCCTGTGTGCTTTTCATACGTGTGAGTGAGCATGCACACACTTGGCCTGCAAGTGTTTGGAGCCCGAAGGAAACCAGCTGGCAGGGACCAGGGCGCAGTCCGGCTAGGGCAGGGCTAGGTGCCTGCATCCCCAGACCCCCTTATGGCCACGCCCCCACCACCCCGCAAAGTGCCATTGAAGCAGAGCCCCGCTCCCACCACGGCCCCCTTCACTGTCTTAGCCCCCCCTTTCCTACCTCCATTCCTGTATAACCTACAGTGATGTGATCTGTGCTCATTTGTTTTTCTAGGCTGATCTCAGATCCCTAAGAGCCCCTTTTACTGCTTCCTCTAAAGGGAACGGGTCCTGGCCTGGGGTAGAAACTCAGAAACTTCTGTTAAACAAGAAAAGGAATGGATTCTCTCTCCTAAAAAGCTAGCCAGGCCCCCACCTCTCCACCTACCTCAATGGCTTCCTAGAACCTGGGGTTGGACAGCGCCTCCTGCTTTCCCTGTGCCCTCCCCCAGCCTCCTGCAAGCCTGCTCCAGAACCGCAGGGAAGGGCAGCCTGGTGTTACAAATCTGCAAAGCTGACACCCCAACCCCCACCCCCAGTCTCCAGCCGCTCCAAGAAGTCCTTCTGTATCCAGCTGCCACTGTAGGATTTAGAGCATGGGCCTCCGTCTCGCCTGGGTCCCCTAGTGCTGTATGGTTCTGAGCAAGTCCCTTCACCTCTCTGAGCCTTGGTGGCTCCCTCCGTAAACTGGAGAATAAAAACAGCACCCACACCCATGAGGCCAAGGATGTGAACTGAGAAGCAGATCCGGTCTCTCAGCCTCACCGCTACTGACTTCGGGGCCACAGGGTCTTTGAGGGGGGCACTGCAGGACTTAGGGAGCAGCCCCTGCCTCCACCAGATAGAAGCCAGTACTGCCCTCCGGCTGTGACAATCAGAAATGTCTGCAGACAGTGCCAAACGCCCCCTGGGGAACAAAATCACCTGGGGGTTGAGAACAGCCAGGGCAGACGGAGCACCTGGGCCAGTGCCTGGTGTCGCTGGGTGTTGCACAATAACACCCAACAACACCTGTTGTCGGCACGGCCCCTCCCAGCCTGAGATCCTTGAAGACAGGATCGCCTGGTCCACGTCGTGGACTCGGGCCCCGGCAGGTGCTCAGGGTGGGGAAGGATGAGTAAGAAGTCAGGGAGATGCATGGAACAGACAGACAGCTGGATGGAACAGCAGACAGACCGATGGGCATATCCAGGTCCGGATAGAAAAATCCAATCCTTCCCCCACAGCGACCTGGGAGTTTGGAGAGCAGAACATCCCAGGTGCAAATGCATCAAATTCAAGGAGTCCCCTCCTCCGCTGCCGGAGCGTCGCGGAAGCACAGAGCTCATCCTCCCTCCCCACCCCCACCCCAGACGGAGGCCACTGAGGCGGTGCCCACCTCTCCTCCCTGGAGCTTTGGGGGCACCTCAGGCCCAGGTCAGCAGGATGCACTCCTCTGGGCCACGACGTAACCAGTGGCACAAGCCCCTTCAGGTCAGGGAACTGAACCCTGGTGGCAAGCCTGAAAGGGGACCCCGGCAGCTCCCTGTGTAAGCCTCGCGACCACCCCCACTGGACACAGGCCACAGAGGTTCGAGCGGCAGAGTGCCGTAGCCACAGTCATAAAGTTGCCAAGCGGGGAGCCGGATCTGAGCCTCCCTCTGCCTCAGTTCCTGTGCCGACAGGCTCTGCTGAGCCCTGCTGCCCCCTTGGACGCTTGGCCCAGAGACAGTGAATCCACATGAGAAATCCAAGGGCTGAGTCGGAAGCCAGGTTAGTAGATTCTACATTCCGGCCCTCAACCCACCGGCCCCAACCCCACACCAGCCACACTGGTCTCCTTACTGCACTATGAATGTGCCAGATGTGCTCCTGCCTCAGGACCTTTGCACTTTCAGTCCTGGGGTCCAGAATGTTCTTCCCTAGGTATCTGCTCCTGCTCTCACCTCCTTCAGATCTTTACTACAGGTCATCTGCAGGTGAGGCTGCTATGACAAAACTGCCCACAGAGACACGCTGGGACTCCCCATCTGACTTGCCTGCTTCACTTTATTTTATGGCCCTGGTCAGCAGTGAGCTTTGACGCTTTTATTTTACCACACCCTCCCTGGCACATAAGCTCCTTAAGGGATCCTGGTCTGTTTTGTTCACTGTCGTATCCCCAGCATCTGGTACGGGGCCAGCACACAGTAGGCACGTAGTAAGTATCTGTTGAACATACACACACACACGTGTGCAACACACACTCCTGTTGCCATGTCTATGGCTTGTGGCCTTAAGAGTTTAAAAACACTACGGGCGCCTGGGTGGCTCAGTCTGTTGGGCGTCCGACTTCGGCTCAGGTCATAATCTCAAGAACTGTGGGCTCAAGACAGTCCAGAGCCTGAAGCCTGCTTCGGATTCTGCATCACCCTCTCTCTCTGCCCCTCCCTGGCTTACACTCTGTCTCTCCTTCCCTCTCAAAAATAAATAAACATTAAAAAAATTTTTTTTTTAAGTTTAAAAGTACTAGAATAAATCACTACAAAATCCTGCCCACGATTTTGGGGCTACCAGGTATAGACCCATGCTGACCCACGGAGCTTCAGTGCCCTTGCCCCCCCTCCCACTTGAAGCTGCCTGAGAGGCAGTGGGGACGCTGTGTGCATGGCCGGTCCCGCAGGGTGACTAGCGTGTCACAGTCACACCACCGGCTCCAACGCCAGCTCTCCTAGATGCTGTCTGAGCATCGGTCATGTTACCCCCTCGAGCTGCCGCTTCATGACCTATAAGGAGGACAATAGTGACCACCTTACAGGCTGGCAGAGGGGGCAGGGGTGAGGACTGGCAGGCGGAACAAATGGACTCAGGTAAAGCACCAGGTGTGAGGTACTGCTCACTGACCTTAGCTATTCTGCCGGTATGGCTCTACTCATTCTGTCCTGTGCCATTACAGCCTTCCCACTATCTTCATGGCTGTTATTATTATTATTACCTTACATCAGAGCCCAGCCCCAGGCCCTAGGGGAGCCGGGCAGACTTTCCCAATCACAGGCCTGGCCCACTGAGCTACCGGCCCTCGGGCTGTGTGCAAGGACCTCCATCAATACAGTCACACGCCCGCATCCAGAGAACTGTTCCCAGCAGCCCCTGGGCCAGCAAGACGGGGCCCTCTCATGTCCAGTTGCTCGCTGCAGGGGAGGCAAGCAAATATGACAAGAGGTGACCACAGCACGCCAGGGGCTGAGCTGGTGCCCAGTGACCGCGGGATGGGGGGCGCAAGGGGCTCGTGCTGGTCAGGGCTGACGCAGCTTCAGGCGCAGAGCTGCCCCTTCAGAGAGCCCTGCAGGGCGAATGAAGCCCCGACAGGCTCACGTCGAGCTGGAGTTGTGGGCTGCGGCCACAGCAGGAGCAGGGAACGAACAGCACGTGACCCAGCAGAGCTGAAGACGCCAGCAAGGAGGATGGCAGCAGGGTGTATGAGGGAATTTGAATTTCATTTAGTAAGATGACAGAAAGTTCTCAAAGGATCAGCAGATGACAAAGAGCCTGTCTCAACCCAGTGACACTAAGCCAGCAGTATCAGATACAGCCGGAAGGAGGACTGTCGGCAAATGTTTGCTGAATGGAAACGAATCGACTTAATCATAAAACCATCGTGTTCGTCATTTTTGCTGGGTAGGAGAGAAGGCCCCAAATGCCCCTGGCAGCGGGAGACAGAGAAGGGGGCACCCTGGGACCCCAGTCGCAGAAGTCACAGTCATGCATCAGGAGATGCCCTCATCCCCACAGTCCCAGGCTCCTGAGGCCCAGACACCCAGACATGACTCCTTATCAGAAGGAAGAAATCAGGAGGCCCCTCCCTGGGTAATGAGAGCTGAGCTGAGCCCTTCCCGCCCATCCCGACGGGCGGCAAGACCAGAAGCGGCCACATGTGCCTTTGATGTTCCCGGACACGCTTGGTCCTTGGAGGGCCAACCCCAGCAAGGCCGGAAGGCAGGACGCCTGAGAGGCCACCCTGCACCGTGAAGGTGGCTTCGCTGCGCCGGTTCCCACACTTCAGAGAAGAAGGCGAAGGCTCAGGGAGGAAGGCCCCCCTCCTCGCTCTCTGCCCAGGGCTCAGAGCCCAGCACACTTGGTCTTGTCCTGCAACACCCCAAGGTGATAACAGCTCCTATTCACTGAGTGATTGCTTACCACACGCCCGGGCTTTACATATATTTAAACCTTGCAACAGCTCCAGAGAGCGTGTCATTACTACCCCAAGTTTCCGGCTGATGAAACAGCCATGGAGACACCAAGTCGTTCAACCAACCCCGCGGTGTCAGGGGCAGGGCTGGGCTGGTGACAAAGCCCTCCCCCAGGACCTCTGGGATCTCCCTCCCTCGAAGGAGGACAAAAGGACAGGAATCTGGGCCCAGCGGGTGCAGGGTGTCCGGGTCCTCCAGGAAGGACCCCGATTCTGCCTACAGGCTCCGAGGCCCCACCGCCAGGTAAACTACAGGACATCAAACTGAATTCAGATTAACAACAATCGCTTCTCGGCCTTTTGGCTAAGATCAAGTGTAGTATCTGTTCTTATCAGATTAACAACAAATACCTTTTTAGCCTAAGCATGTCTTTTGCTGCTTCTTCTTCTCCTTCCTTCTTTCGACAACTCCAGTAACGCTGCCGCAGCTAGATGACCCACCCTGGGTACCTTGGCAGATGGAGCTGGATGGCTCCAACGCCTTCCCCTCAAACCTCGGGTGGCCGCCCTCCATTCATAAGCTTCACTCCCTCACCCCCACCCCCCAAAGCACACAATACTCCTATCGTCAAAGTTTAAAGTCTCCCGGGGATCTTGGGTAAAGAACCAACCCTTGTCTGGAGCCTACTCTGGGACAAGGAAATCATGATTTCCATGTTGCAGACAAGGAAGGAAAGGGAGGCAGAGGGGTGAAGTCACTTGCCCAGGGGCACACGGCCAACCACCAGCAGGGCAGGACGCACGCCCAGGGCCAGTGGCCCGTTCAGAGGAGGCCGGAGCGGGGAGCCTGGGGCACGGTACCTAAGGCAGCCTGCGCAGGAGGGTCGGAGGAAGCCATCAGACAAGGTCCAGCTCAAACCAGCACCGTCCCAGCGCTCGCCTGTGAAAAAAAAGGCCAGAAATCTAATTAGCTGGTGTTCAAGGGCAAAGTTCTGTCAACAGAAAGGGGTCACTGGCTCACGACCTGGGTGCTTCCAGCCCACCAGCTCTCCGGCGCCTTCCCCAGCGGCTCAGGAGCCCAGGACCGCCCCAGAAAGGGCCCAGCCCCCGCCCAGCATAAATCATTAACCCCGGAACTCCAGCAGCTGCAGAGCTGTAACCCCATCTTCCCAGAAAGCCCTGGTCATTGCAGACCTTCCTTCTGCTCCATGCCCAGGGACCCTGGGCAGCCCGGTGGTTCCGGCCAGTCAACCCTTCTCATCCCCTTGTGGTCTGCAGGTAAACTCCAGCCGGAGAGGCCAGGACCACACTCAGGCCCCTGCTTTCCAGAAGCCGGATCATGCCTGAACGGTCACGGACTCGGCTGGACACTTCCTCCTCCCGGCCGCACACTGACCACAGCTCCCTGGAGTCCAGCCCCTCGCACCAGCCCCACCTGCAGCCCCGCTGAAGGCCATTCACTCTTGCTTTGTCTTTCCCCGTCCTGCCCCACAGGGTTTGCCAGCTGGCAAGGGGCCGCTGGCCGTGGCACACGGGTGTGAGAGAATAAAGGGCTGCAGAGAGGCAGATGGCCAGAGATAGGGGTAGCATCCCAAACGCTTGGAGCCGGGAGCACGGCCTCAAAGGTGGGGGGGCTCTGGGGGTGTCCCGGGCCCTGCAGCCAACTTGCCAGAAGTCCAACAGTGAGAGAAAGAGCCCTCCCCGCCCCCTACCGGCACCCCCCCCCCATTCTGAGCTAGGGGCTGTCCTCCTAGACCTTTCTGCAGAGGGGAGACGCAGTCCTGGAGGGAAGCATGAGCCCTCCAGCCCAGTCAGCCCCTGCCCCATACTGGCCATGGGCCTGTGTTCCTTCCCAATCCTAAAGCCTTTATTTTCATTAACTGGCTCTTCCTAAAACAAACACAGGACACATGTAAATAGCAATTAATTGATAACAGCAAACATTCCCATGGTGCCTGCTGTGTCTCAGACACTAATCTAAGCACTTTACAAATATTAACATCTGTTCATCCAAACCATGAGAAAATGAGGCCCTGAGTGGTTAAGTGAGTTGCCCAAGATCACACATCCACTTCGTGCCGGAGCCGGGGTTTGAACCCAAGCCGTGGGCCGCACGGTCCACGCTCATTAAGTAGCCACCACACTCCAGTGCCTCTCAAAACCCGAGCAGTATAAAGGGTGTGCAGCGAAATTAAGTCTCCCCTCCCCCAGCCACCCCCCTCCCAAGCGACCGCGGTCACCAGGGCCCTAGGAGTCCTAGCTCACACCTGTCCTGTATATGCATCTTGATTCACAGGGGAGGGAGCACCCCGCACCCGCTGTGCCAAACCCGCCTTTTTTCTAAAGCTTAGGAAGTTTGGTGACCACTCCTGGAAAGCACATAGACAGTCTCCCCCTGCTTAACGGCCACGGAGTTTGGGGGGGATGGACCATAACTGACGGAATCGCCGCCATTCCCGGGTTTTGGCGTCATGAACAGCACAGCCGAGATCACCCTCCACACACAGGGTCTCGTGTAAAGGGACGCGTGAGCCCGCAGGGCACGTGCTGTGCCAGGTCGGAGCGGAGAAGGGCAGTTTCCATTTCGGGTGAACGCGAACTGCTCTCCTCTAAGTGGGCGGCTGTGCCTTCCAGCCACACGCGCCAAACTGTCCGGACTAAAATGCGATCTTCAGCAAAGGGTTTGGGGAAACGACCTCAAATGTCTGCAAATTCCCTCGAGAGTCAGGAGACCAAACAACTGCCGCAGAACCGACCTCATGCAGGTTCGTCCTTCCTGGGCCGGAGCAGGGAGACTGACACCCATTTCACAGGAGGACAAAGGGAGGCTCCCAGCCCAGGCTCCCCTGCAAACTGCTGCTTAAATATGATTTTTTGATGTCGCAGAAATACAGGGTCATGCAGGGTCCAGAAAGTCCACTGTCCTTCCCCCTACCCCTTCACACCCTGGCCTCCAGCTTTCCCCTGGAAGGGAGGGAGACACGGGCATCTATGGAGCCCCACTGGAGCAGCTTCATCTGGGGTATTGTGTTTACAGATGAGGAAAGCAAGGCACAGAGAAGTGGGGATCTGCCTGAGGTCACAGAGGCAAGGGAACAGGTGACAACATTAGGGTTCAGTGGGTGCTGGGAGCCGCACCGGCCTTGCTGGATGACACGGTCACAGTAAGGAAATGGTTGAAGTTGCACAGCTCCTGCCACAGGTGATGGAAGCTGGCATCTCCTTCTGCTACTGATTGTAAAATTAAGCCTGTTGCTATTGATTAGGCCTCACAATGTTCCAAATCAGACCGATATTCCCCAGAAACCTCATGGGAAGTAGCATATTCCCACTTCTATAAAGAGGAAGTTAAACAAAGCACTGCAGATGTTTGTCGAAAAACTCTTCTATTGAGCTTCACAAACTTAAGACGTGGAAAATAAAGGGGGTTAAAGAACACAAGCATAATGTTTACCCTGGCCCGGAGAAAAGACCTAGCTTAGGAATAAGAAACAAACAAGAGCCAGGCATAAGCTACTGCGCACACATATGCTAATTTGGTGCCCATTATGAGGATGGGTAAGAGTAGTTACAACTTAAACTCATATGCAAAGGCCGGCTCTTCTAGGGCACCTATGGCACTTACACCTTCAACATCAAAGAACAAGGTTGACCAAAGGTTTACTTACTAACCATCATGAATACATTCTTCCTCTTGTGAGCCAGACAGAATGCCTCCCGGCCCTGTTTATGACTGAATCTTAGCGTCATTGTTATAAAATGTGTTTGCTATCTGCTTCTCACTGAAAACATCCTGCTATCTTCTCAGTTGTAAGATTTACTACCAGTTCAAACAAATGTGTATGTTTTCTGCTTTTCACTGAGAATATCCTGTTATCCTATGATGTGTAAGTTACCTCATTGTAATTAGAATAGTTCTGAAGAAATGCCTCTGTGAAACCTGTTTCTGCACCCTTTTCAAAGCATCTTTATCACTGAGAATTACTTGTAAAAATTCCACTTTTTGATGTCATAAGCCTATAAATAAAGGCCCAAAACTTGTTGAGAGAGAAGATGATGATGCCAGGAAGATGATGCCAAGAAAGAAAGAAACTGCGTGAATCTCTCTTTCCCGTCCACCGCTACCCTTTCAGGGAGCCCTGGACCAGCCGGAGCAGGCCTCCGGCAAGTGGGGGCCTTGGCCCCAAGCCTTCCTCTCCCTCCTCGAACCACAACCCCTCCCTGGACTTCGAGGCTGGAATCTTGGGGGGAGGGGAAGCTGGGGGGGGCATCTGCTACCAGCTAATTAGGGGGGTGCCTGCTACAGGCTAATCTGGGGGTCACCTCCTATAGGTTAATCTGAGGGGTGCCTGTTACAGGCAAGG
>PJEM01017395.1:8210-22106 GCA_004023845.1 Helogale parvula
GGGGGGGGCAGGGGGAAGTCAGTGAAGGATTCCCAGGGAGCTCTTGAAAGAGGGCGAATCTAAGGGAAGTAAAGGAGAATTTTATGTGACTCTTTTAATAACCCTCAGTAAGGCCTAAAGCTACTCTACACGCCCCTCCCGGGCCTCCGGCTTCCCAATCTTGCCTTCGTATCCTTTTGTCAGAAGCTTTAGCTATTCCGGTATCTTATTTAATAGGGATCCTTTCCCATAAAGTATCCTTCTGCTTCCTAGATGGACACTCCCCCTCACCTTTTTTTCCTTCTGAAAAATGTTAACTAGTAAGCGCTCCCAACTGTGATACAGTCTTTGGCAAGTGTGGCTATTTTGAAAGATGAGCATAATTCCAGATTGCATAACTAAAAGAAAAGCATGAAAGCCCACGTCACCCTCCCATTGTATTTAGCAGTAGTTGGCTTCTCAGGATTTTTGTGTCATGTTTGAAAGATACACGGGGTCTTGGTGCCTCTAGGAAAATCAGGACAATAATAAAAGGAATGGAAACAGAATTAAAAAAAAAATCCAAGGTAAATGGGGTTATTTAATTCAGAAAGTAGACTGGCAACTCATTCATTTAAATATGAATATTGGTATGTGTAGCATCCTAAAGAACTTTTCCACATTTCGTTAAAGATACTGCAAGAAAGGATGAACTGGAATTATAGCAATAAGGATATTGTTGAAGTAGAGAGAATATATGTATATATTATTTTATTGATTGATTAATTTTAGCCTAACTGGAATGTTAGCAGGGAAGCTTGGAAACTCCCTCCCTAGAGTTCTTTAAGCATCTTTCCCTCACAACAGGTGTCGTATATTAACAGTTCTTTTTCAGGGTCCCTGGGTGGCCTGGTTAGTTGAGCATTTGACTATTAATTTCACCTCAGGGTTGTGAGATCAAGCCCTGCATTGGACTCTGTGCTGTCAGTGTAGAGCCCACTGAGGATTCTCTTTCTTCTTCTCTCTCTGCCCCTCTCCTGTGTGCATGCATTTGCGCTCTCTCTCTTTCTCCCTCTCTCTCTAAAATAAATAAAATTTAAAAAAATTTAAATTAAAAAAACCTGTTATTTTTCTACACACAATTGTTGCTTCCTCTGTACATCCTTGCTTTTCTGTCCGTTTACATTTCTTCATTGTTTCTTTACCAAGTCTGTTCATGCTTGTCTTGATCTTTGCTATTCACACAGGAATTCTTTAAGAAATTGCTAGACTACCTTCATGAATCGGGCAGATGATGCTGGGGTGGAGGCTCTGTGAGAAGAGGAACCTTGTCTTATTCACCCTCTACCTCCAATTTGCTCCTGGTTCATGGGAGGTGCTACAGAAATATTTGTTAAATGGATGAACAAATGTTTATATTTGTGAGATGAGCTGACTTCTCAATGAGTGTATTGCTTATTAGAATGTTTGCCCACACCATAGTAAGGACCACAGGAATGGGACAGCAGTGTAAAATGTCTAAGTCCTTGCTGTTCGGTGACAGTGTTTTCATTCTACTGTTTGATGACAAAGGATCATGTCATTCTGGTGCAAAATTAGAATTTCTACCTAAAACCAAGAAAGACAAAAACACGGTGATATAGAAATAATTTTAAAATATAGGGGGAATTTTCAGGGAATCTACTAAATAGAGAAAAGGATTCTTAAATATTCACAGCTCTCATGCCAGCCAGATGCTTGGAGAAGGAACTTCACAAACTAATGGCTATTAAGATTGGAACCAAAAAGCAGTGACAGGGGTCTGGCTAATTGGATTCCTAAGACATCAGTCCTGGGAAGCCGGGGGAGAGTGGGAGCACTGGACTTGTCCATTGTGCTACATAGGAATAGTCCCTTTGGTGGTTTCTCTTCTCTTGGGTTCTATTCCTTTAGGGCTTATGATGAATTAAAGGTAAATTGGAGGTTCCTCTGGTTTTAGGAGCTAGACTACTCGTCTGTCAGGAAAGGACAGCAGGTGGCGCCAGAATATTGTCATACTCGTGCTGGCTTGGGAAAAGACTCCAGATGGAGAGGATTCTCTTTTGAACTGGGGACAGGGAGAGGGAGACTGGCTACCTTGGCCCCGTTCCTCAGGTAAGAGATCTTTGTGGGCTTGGTGCCTGCCAGTTCCTTGTCACCCAGGATCTGTACCTCCAGTGTCCTTCTTTGGCAAGAGGATTGTTTGGCGGGGGCGGCGGGGGGGGGGATCCAGCAGATCAAAGAGTGGAAGAAGAGCCCGTTCACTTTCTGCCCCTGTCACTGTGTCTCCTTTGGGGCCTGATTCTGCAAGGTGCTGTGGTTTCTGAGGCACTTGCCTCGTGCCGTCAGCTTCTTTTGCCTCTCTGAATTTGTTTCTCAATTTTGACTGTTGTCTCTCTTAGGGTACTTTTCTTGTTTCAGGACAATCTCCTTATGGATTGATTTCTTTTTCTCCCCTCCCCTCCCACCCCAGTTTCTCGGGGGCGGGGGGGAGCTGGAAGTGGGGATCAGGGAGTAGGGAATGGAGAACTCTGGCCTCTAGACAAATTTAAACTGGAGGTGCTGGCTGGGAGAGCGGAGGAGGACAGGGCAAGCCAGTCCAGGAGAGGCTCTCCGGTTCTGAGAAGGACGCAGGGCACTGTCCAGACTGCAGGACACCGAAGCAGTGTTAAAAGTCATGTCAGGATCAACTAGAACTCAGAGGCTCCTTTGCAGCCGTGCTGGGCAGGCACGGCTCCCTCAACCCTGATTAATTCCCACTGCTGCCCAGCCATTAGCCGTCCTCTAGTATTGTCCCTGACGCCCCCAATTTCCCCACTCCCTTCCTAAACCCGCCGAGCTGTCTCCAACCTTCATTCCTTGAGCGTGTTCCTTGGGCCTCCCCCCCTTCCCTAGGGCGGGTTTAAGGGCTGGGCGGAGCTGTCCGCCTGAATCCCCTGTGGCCCCTTTGGTTCCTGGTTCTATATATATCCCTGTCCTTTTCTGCACAGGGTTTGATACGGCTTTATGGGCATTTCCATCCGCTTCACAGGCACAGCCATCACAGAGGCGTGTTTCACCCGAGAAACCTCAGTGGAGCCTGGCCTGTGGCGGACTCAGTCTGGCCCCTGAATCAAGGCTCTCTTCTCTTCCTGCCCTCCCCCGTCCCTCCCCCTCCATCTCCCACTACCTACCCCCAAGTGAATAACAGAGCTCTGGGGAGCACTCAGCCTCGTTGGCAGGGCAGTTTGGAGCTCCAGAGACTTGTGGAGAATTCTGTAGTGTCCATTTCTCCACTAAGTTAGTCGGGGAAGGTATGAACCCTGACTTCTGGCTTCAACTCTGCTGTCAGAGGGCATGCAGGCATTTCTCAAAAAGAATGGAACCCAGTGGGTCCTGGAAGGTTGTCTTGAGGCAAATGAAGAGAAAGAAGAGCCTTTATATAAACGGAGGCTGGAGGAGCCAAAGGGGGCCTAGTGAGGAGGGTCAGGAGCAGAACTGGATTGTATGGTTGAAAGTGGCGAGGGGACAAGGGTACATAAGACAGTGGGTAGGAAAGAATACTCCTCCCAGGGGACTCCTTTTGGCTTATTCTCCAGCCAGGAGATAAAAAGATGAAATTTGGTCTAGAAAGAGAAAGTTTGCATAGAATAAAGGAGAAACCTTTTAAGTGGGCTAAAATTTGCATAGGGAAGCAAAGCCCCCCCCCCCCCCAGTTGGGGATGTCTAATATTCCAAATAATCAGCAGTAGCAGCAATAATTTTTTAATACCTATCGAGTGTCAGCCAAGGTCCTCTGGCTGTAAATCTTGTTCTTATTCTTCACAACCTTTTTAGGAGTTGGTATTTTCCCATGGGATGGAGAGCGACCCTGGGATTCAGAGAACGTAAGTTGCCCAGAGTCATGTAGCTAATCGGTAAGCGATGAGGCCAGGCTTCAAAGCCATTGAGCTAAACGCACAGCCCCTGGTCTTTCCACAACACCGTGCAACCTCCCTAAGGAACCCATCAGAAGGTGACAAAGGTGATTCTGACTTAATTCGTGGTGTGAATAATGTTTAGTCTCTTGCCATTATTTAAAACTTTCACATTTCCACATGGTCTCTAAACCTGACACCTGTGTTTACTTGTGAGTCTCCCTGACTTTCTATTCTGGCTACTTCTTTGAGCCTGGGAATTCCCAGGGCACCGGATGCTTGGCTGTGCCCCATAAAGGATTGGCACATCTGTGCGTGCATCTCTTTGTTATTACCCAGCTGAGCTCGGGTGAGAAGGTGGCTCCCTGTTGTTGCCTAGACGCCTCCATCCCTTGTTCACAGACCTCAGTCCATTTGTGACTCTGCTGTCCAGAGTGGCCTGGCTAGGTATTTTCTTTTCCCTGCGATGTTTACTGTTCTTTCGTGGGATTTCAGATTTCCATGATGGCGGCAGGCTTGTAAAATGCAGGGGTGGGGAAGGGTTACTGTGGCAGGAGCCCGGGCCAGGCCAGGTCGAGCCAGCAGCACAGACAGCTTTTATAATGGTATGCAGGGCGAGGAGGCTTGTAAAGGCGATGCAGGCAGATAGGGGGATAAATCATGCAAGCAGTAGGCAGGGTGGTGAGCCGAGGTTAGGAATTAACTTTGTGTTGGATGGAGCCCAGGTTGTGGGATGGGAAAGGAGGCCTCCCCTCTTTTCCTCTCCTCTCAGCTCTCTTCTTTGCCTCTCCTTTCTGTTGGCCCTATTCACTGCAGGCTGTGACATGTTTGCCCTGGCCCTTCCTGTCCCTCCTCCAAGTTGCCTGAACTAAATCAACAAGGGAGAGGGTACCCCAGAGCAAGGGAAGAAAGTCCTTCTTGCTTCTGCCAATCAGACTGCTTTGTTTTATTGCAAATAGGGAATGGAAATAGCTGCCCCGCTCCTTCCTTGAACCAGGTGTAAGGGCGTCCGTCCTTAGTGCTTTTCTGCTTGTTCTCAGGGCGTATGGCCTTTACCTAGAAAATGGACCAGAATCCTCTGGGACCGTGAAGAAAGCAGAAAAGGCCCTTCCTGCTATTCTGAGATTCCCCATCTTGACGTAAGGTCTCTGTCTGTCCAAGCCAAAGGGTAGATCTTGACTGACTTCTTTTGAGGGCTGAGGCAAATCCAGATAGCTTCATTTGGGGATTATTCTTCATGATGGCTCCTTTTTCTCTAGCATTTCTGTGTGTCCAGTATGGACATGCAGAGGGAGCTGGGAGAAATGCAGAGAGGGGCCACATGAGTGGTCAGACTGGACGCTGTGTATGAAAAGAAGCCGAGGTTAGATTCTCTCTGAAGATGTGTGCAATATGTATATAGCGGCTGAGGGCTAAGAGGTGGGTACTTAGTGCAGGGACAGTGTTTATAAGCCTCTTCAGGTCTGTTAGGATCTCTGTTTCTCCTTCCAGCCCTCCGTGCAATGCTTTGCACATTGTGGGTGATCAATAGATGCTTCGGACTCTGCTTTGGCTCTTGACAGGCACGCTGAACCAGCCCTAGGCCCTCTTCTCCTGTTCCCTGCTCCCCTCCAACATCTCTCACCATAAATTGTCCCCCTAATCATCACAGCTTTCAAGTGGATGGCTCAGCTCAAACTAAAGTCATTGACTGCATTTCTTCCTCCCCAGATTTGTAATAATAGCACTGCCACTTTCCTTTCTAATTAGGTCCTAATTGAAAACTGGTTGCATTTGGACTTTTCTTCTTCTGTTCTGCTTTTTAGTTCCAGTGGTGGAAAAACATGCAGCTGAGGTTTGGCTTTTTCCTTTCTTCCCCCCACCCCCCCTTTTTTTTCTTCTCCTTCTTCTTCTTTCTTCTTCTTCTTCTTTCCTCCTCCTCCTCCTCCTACGTCTTCTCCTCCTTCTTTTTCATATGGTGGGATTCTTTTGGAAAAGCTGCCGGCAGCCTGTTGGAGCCCCACTCACAAACCCCAGCCTTCTTCTAGAAGACCGGGGCTTTTCAAGTGGTTTGCGTTGAACACGTTGGAGGCCCCCAATGCCTGTGACAGTTTCTGTTAATTATAGAGGCTCTTTCCCCCTCTCACATTAGTCAAAGGAGTTTTGTGTGTTTTAACAGCGTTTTCCCTTGGCTTGAATAAGACTCTGTTCAGACATTTCCTAGGGCTGGTGAGTCGGCAGCAGTCACTGGTACCCGGTAGCAGTGTTTCCTTACTGGCTTCTCTCGGGGCTTCACAGATTACAGCAGAGGGATGCTTCCTAGCGTGCTCGAAATTTAGTTGTTTCTGGATTATGGACATAGTTCCTATACCATCAAAACTTCTACAGTGTCTGGGCCGCACCTATAAAATAGGCATGCACTTGTGTGTGGAGATGTTCCCTGGGTCTCTCTGCTGTACTCTGCTCCCTGCCTTAGCCAGCCCCTGTGGAAGAGTCCCCTTCTTGTCCTTGTTGGGACATCAGAGCATTTCTGGGGACCCTGGCTTCCATTTGCTGTTTCTCAGGTCTTATAAACATTACCCCTTCTAGGCCTTAGGAGCACTTAATGTTGCTGTTGTCCAAAATATTAAGGTGCCCTTCTGTCTTGAAGCCCCCAGAAATGACATGTCACTGGCTTGGGCCAAGGCATTCTAAACAGAAATCAGCCCTGGCACACGATCTGTTTAGGGAGTTCTCTGAGAGACCAATCTACCAGTTAGGTGAAGAGAGAGCAGGAGATTGCTGAAACAAACAGCATTCAACTAGAAATGCTATGTAGGGCTGCATTTTACTGCATTTTGTTGAATTTAGGCAGCTTGAATTTTGTCTGGGAGGGTATCAGCAGGGTCTCATAGATAGAGCTGTGGGTAGGGGGTCAAGAGAGCCCTCATCGGCAAAGCATCCTTGGAAGTATGACTTCTTTTTTATTTTTTTTATGTCTTTATTTTATTTTGAGAGAGACAGACAGTGAGTGGGAGAGGGGCAGAGAGAGGGAGACACAGAATCTGAAGCAGGTTCCAGGCTCCGAGCTGTCAGCACAGAGCCCTAGGCGGGGCTCAAACTCACAAGCTGTGAGCTGAAGTCCGGTCGCTCAGCCGACTGAGCCACTGAGGCCCCCTGGAAGTATGACTTCTAATTTCTGGGTGATAATTGCTTGTCCTGTTGGGGGCTTTATTGTTTGTTTTTTGTGTTTTGTTTTTCAGAGATCTACTGAACCCTGTGTGTTTTCCCTTAAGAATATTTTGCCTTTTTTAAAAGAAAGATTTTATTTTTAAGTAATCTCTATACCCAACGTGGGTGGGGCCCAAATTCACAACCCCAAGATCAAGAGTTGTATGCTTTACCAACTGAGCCAGCCAGGCACCCCAAGAATGTTTTGCTTTTGAAGGTGCTTGTTTTCAGCTCCTGAGCTATTTTCCTAGCCTAGAACCCTCCCTGTCTGAGGCACTGATTTTATTTGGATGAGAACATGATGGGAGGAAGATCTTGAGGAGTGATCGACTCACTGGTCCTTCCTCTTCAAAGGCTACTCCTGTGAGCTTGGGTGTTTAGAGGCAGAGAATGAACTTTTTTGGAGTATTAAATGGATGACAGGCTTGGTTATGGTAGTTCTCGTTTCCCTTTTTCTAGGAGTATGGAATACTTGAAAATACCGTCAGCTCTGGCTACAGCTTAATGGGTTTGGCAGAGAATCTTAGGCTCGTCCAGGAAAGGTCAGCTAACTCAGTTTCTCTGTTGTTTAAAGATGGGGCTAAGACCTATGGAGGGGAGTCACTTGCTCTTGGAGAAGATGGGGTGGAATGAGGAGAGGACAAAACCCTTAGAAGCCCTGTGGGGCAGAACCTGGAGGCCTAGCCCTTCGCTTTAGGAGGACAAAGCCATAGAACGAGAGTTCTAGAAATTCAGTGATCACATTTTAAAAATGAGCTCTTGGACTGGAATTCAAGGATGCTGGTTCCCCACATGGAATATAATTTCCCCATTTTCTCCTCCTTCTCTTTCCTGTCTATCTCCCCCTCCCCAATTTGTTTGGAGTCTGCGCTTCAGCACATATTTGGTGCACCAAATGCAAAACACCTCCCTGCCTTGTGACTGCAGAGACTGCAGCGTTGGGAATTCTTCCTGAATTGCTGACATGGTTGTGCTGTACATTGCTTATATTTTATGGCACACGTTTAACAATATAAACTGTAATATATTAAGGTAAAACATTGAACAAGCGAAACAGAGTCAAAAGACACTAGCAACGTGTGTTTGCTTAGCAGTGAGGAGGTCGAGGACTTTAACTTCACCATTGCCTGTTTCTTGTGCTGTAAGTGACAGACGCTGGTGTATGCTTGTAAGGTACAGAGTGTAAGCAGGGTGCCGTGGAATGGCACAGGAGCTCTCCGTGAACCTGGGCAACTAGTTTTGGCAAAATCGTTTCATGCGTTTTTTGAAGTTTTTTTTTTTTTTTAAATACTTTTAGATTGTGATTCCTGGTGCCACAACTACAGAGGTGGATCCAGACTTTTTAGGCTTATTATTATTCATTGTGGAAGTCACAAGTATGAGGAAAATATAAAAAGAGGATGAAGGCATCAGAAGTTTGGAACAAAACTAGGTTGCCCAGCATCTGTGATGTTTGCTCCTAAAAAAACATGGGTTGCCAGAAATCAGCTTTCAGGGAACTAGTATTGATGAGTCCTTTCTCCCCCTTGGTATCTGCACCTTTGAAGCTGCTGGCACGGCTTTGGGGGCCTATTTCAGCAAGTGGCCTCCCTGTTATCTTTCAGCCAGGGAAGGATTTAGTTGTATGCCTGCAGGGGGCTTTTAGCAATTTCAGGGGAAGCTCAAGTTCCACTTCTGATCCCTGGCTTTGCTCTCAGAGAAACTGAAGTTTATTGGCCAGTTAGAGTGTAAAGGTGTGCAGTTAGCTGGGATAGAATATAAGAAAATAATGATCTGTATCTGCGTGGTGTTTATGGTTGGCAAAGCATTTTTGCTTATGTTGTCTTCTTTTGGTTTTATCTGTGAATTCGAGCCATGTTTTTGTGTTATTGTCCCTATTTTATAAGCAAGAAAACTGGGGTCCTGCGTTTCCCAAGGTTACATAGCAAGAAGGCAGCAGAGCCAAGGCGCAAACCAGGTCTGTTTAGACTGTTCCATTAGGTTAAGTTGGTCACCTGGTCTTCTACCTTATGACTCTTGGTTTGACCAAGGGCCAGGGTTCAAAAGGGTAAGCTCCCCAGTGTTCCCTCCATTCTGTTTTAATCTCTGTCATATTCCTCACTATTTTTAGCAATTCTTTTTCTTTCTGACACTTCCTTTTTCCTCTCTCTCCCTACTTCCCTGACCCCCACCCCCACCCCTTCTTTCAGAGACTGCCTTATTTGCTTTCTTAGAAATTCTTCTTGTAAGGCTTTTGGGAACTTTGACCTACCTGTAGTAACTGCATTTCAGAGGGTGTTTAAAATGTCTGCTTCCCCTCTCCTTCATCCGCCCCCCCCCCCAAAGCATGGCCTCGCCCCATCCTGCCATCATGCTGGCCAAACGCGTGGGGCAGCTGTGGTCAGTCCCATTTATAAAACTGGTAAATATGGGACCGGTTTCTGTCCCCTCCAAAGGTCAATATTTGTGCAGAGTTTAATTTTAACTTAACAAGCAGCTGTTTTCTGCAGCTGCCCTGGTGTGTTGTGTTGTGTGTGCTTTCCTTCCCTCCTTCCCCCTGGCTGTGTGTGTCTGTGTGTGTGTGCGTGCATCTGTATTCACACTAGAGGCTTGGTCCTGGTCTTCTGAACCTGCAGCCCACTGGCTTGGCCAGCCTCTGTCTCATGGAGGACATTTGGGCTAAAGGGCGCTAGATAAAGGGCAGTGGGCCTAGCATGTGGAAATGGCCCTTTTCCTGGGGTCGGGGGACAGAGAACACTGTTTGGTCTTTGGGAATCCTAATATCACCACCTTTACAGGAGAGATTCTAGAATGCAGGATTAGAGAGAAATGGTCCCCTCTTGTACAATCCGCACCATCCCCCAACTTTGCTTTCTAAGGGGTGTCAGCCCCTTATCCAAGAACCCTGGGCTCTAATTTCGGCAGCTGCTTCTTGAGTAAGGTGAGGGGAATATATAAGATATCTCTTAATGTCTCTTCCAGGTTTTACTATCCTGGGATTTTATGAAAAAAGCATAAAGCATTGGACTGAATATCAAGAGGAAATTCTATTCCAGTTTCTGGCTTTAAAGTCAGTTACAAACTGGTTCTTGAACTAGCCATTTTTACCCTCAAATGAATGAGACTTTATTTAAAAGCAATCTGAGCTGTTTAAAGAAAGAGAAGCACTTTAATACTAAGCTCATTTTACCCACCCATATCCCCTTGCACGAAGCTATATACGTTTTTTCTGCTTGTGAACTTGTCCCCGGCTTGGACAGTTTAGTCCAGCAGGCGATCAGCCCGACCCCTCAGAGCTGTGGGACCTGAAACAGAAGGAGGGTACGTGGGGTCCCACTATTGTGGCCACTCCCAGCTCTTCCATGAACATATTAGATGTGAGCCCCACCCCAGGACCTTCACACTTGCTCGTCCCTCTGCGAAGAACACTCTTTCCCCAGATATCCACATGGCTCGTTCTTTTTCTCCCTTCAGGAAGTTGAGGACTTCCTGGCTACCCTATCTAAAATTTCATCCCCACCTCAATCCCCGCCCCCATCAGCACTTTCTGTCCCCTCCCCCTGCTCTGTTTGTCTCCCTAGCACTTATCATTACCCAGCATGCCACAGATTTACTTTTTTATGATGTTGTTTTTCTCCCCTGCGAAGGCATGGATTCTCATTGAGGACAGGGACCTCTGTCCTTGTGCCCATTGCTGTCTCAGTGCCCGTAGAACAATGTCTGGCACATGTAAGCTCTCCAAACGCATTTGTTGAATACATGGAAGGAAGGAAGGGAGGGAGGGAGAAGTAGGTTCCCTAAACCGATGATTCTATATAGGGGGTACATAGCCCCGAGGGGAGGTGGTCAGAATGATTTGGAGGTCTTTTCAGACTATTCATACCCTCACCAAAAAATTTTTGATATGTGCTCCCTCTGCCCCAGGATGGTTAAGAATCACTGCATAATGGCCCTTAGTTACTGATGAAAATATGTGGTACATGCCTCATGTGTGTTGGGTGGAAAAACAGTTGAGAACCACTGTTCTCAGCAGCCTGACAGGCCTGTCCCCTCCTGGCTTGTGATTTGCAGACAGCTGTCCTGGTTAGGAGGGGATTTGTTCTTTCTCACCCCCTCCCCACCTTCCCCTGCCTACTTTATACCCCTAGCCGATGCCTCCCTGCCCCTCCCCTTTCCTTCATTCTCAGCCAGACACCCACCCGCCTCCACCTCCTGCGCACAGAGGCTGCATGGCTGTAGTCAGGACACAGAGAGCCCTTGACGGCAGCAAGCGCTTCTTGTGACATCAACTCTGTGGCTTTAGGGGGAAGGCTGTGGCTCCGGGTCCCCCAAGGGAGGGGGCTGTTTTT
Source organism: Helogale parvula (assembly GCA_004023845.1). Taxonomy (NCBI): domain Eukaryota; kingdom Metazoa; phylum Chordata; class Mammalia; order Carnivora; family Herpestidae; genus Helogale; species Helogale parvula. The sequence continues at coordinate 19,600 of PJEM01017395.1, forward strand.
CTCTTCTTGATCATTCACGTTGGTGCCCGTCTGACTTATAAACTTTAATGGCCAGTTTTAAAGGTTACTGCCATGGGGCACCTTTGTTGCCAGTTTTAGTTTTTTAATTTGGAAACTTTTTTTCCCCTTGTGGTCTTGGGAGGAAAGATTTGGGGCCATTTGGGGCTGGGAATTGGTATTTGTGGGTGATGATGAGATAGCACAGCAGCATTCTGGCTCTGGCTCCAGTGACCAGAATCCTTGGCATGTTACCCAGTGGCCCAGATGAACCCCAAAACAAGAACCCCAAAGCAAGACTGACACTGGCATGCATAGTCTTGGGCAGTAGTGGTCAAGGACGTAGGGGCCTACGAGTTTGTTGGACTGTCTGAAAAGAGAGGTAAGCCTAGCTAGGGCAGGAAGGTGCTGGGAAAGGAAGGGCACTTTCTCACTTTGCTGTAGCCTGTAACTGTCCCCCCATCTCCAGTCCCAGCCCTTTGCTCTGAAGATGAACATCCTTGACAGTGGGCGGGTTTCACCGGGATGGAGACCAGGCTTCAGATACAGAATTAATCATCAAGGATGTGGCCCACTGGGGGTGGTGGCCCCAATGTAGCATAGATACAGAACTGACAGACAAAGCTGCGCTGGGTCTTTTTGCCAAGCGCCTCCCTGCCCCCATGCCTTTATGAAAAAAAAGCTATTCTCTACTCAGAATAACTTCACAAAGTCTCATATGTCAAAAAGAAAAAAAAAAAGGTCACTGCCCATCTCAAAGTCATCTGTATTCTTAGGGGGAAAACAATGTTATAGAATAATATGCAAATAATAGCCTTTTGGAATCAGAAGCGATTATTTATAGCGCCCTAATAAAACTATCATATTCAGGGCCTCTTTCTGAAACTAAGAATGTGGGGGATTTCAAATGTATTTAGTGGGTGCTAGAAAAGAATTTTTAGAGGTTTAATACTGAGCAAGCCTCCTCCCTGGGTACTTTTCTTGTGGTGTACTAAAACAAACAGGTAGGTCATCTAGCAAACAGACTCCAAGAAGGACAAGATACCAATCTACGGATGCTTCAGCACTTACTCAAAGCCATATGCCCTTTACTAGACTGTTTACTGGTGTCCTTCTTGGCCTAAACCCACACCCCGCCCCCCCCCTAGTGTCTGCATGGGTTAGCCTGAAATTAAGATTCAAGTTGGGATGAACTTGAAGGCTTCAGGGAGGGATGCCTGCTATAGAAGGAAAGGATAGCACAGCTCTCCAGGATATAGAGTGTGAGGGCAGACCTTTCTGGACAGTTTTGATGCCTTCCACAAGATCTATAATATAGGGTCTTGGATTCAGATCTCACTCCTGGCTGTTCTTCCTGGGCCAGACAAAGCCGGATTTGCTTCTTTTTCCCTGTGTTGCAAGGGCGGTGGGAGGAGATGGGGGGATTGGCTCGGGGCTGGGCCACAATTAGTGACCTGGAGGCTGGGCTGGGCACCCAGAGGCTATAAATAGCAGGCATGGAGCAGTCGCTGAGCGCACTCGAAGCCCAGCCAGACTAGCCGCGTTTCAAGTGGTCTGGGTGGGATTTTTTCTTTTTTCTCTGTTAACCATTTGTACATCTGGTTTCCTCCATGTTGGTGGGGGCAAAGGAAGAGGGTGGGGTTGCGAGCAGAACCAGAAGTTCATATGTGGAGTAGCTTCTTGGTTAGTTTTGCCATATGTGTATCTTGGAGCTTCTGGGGCCCTGGACTAGATGGGATCTGGGAGTGGGGATGGTGGCTGCCCGGAGCTCAGTCTCGGAGCAGGGCATGTGGTGTGGGAAATGCACAAGTCCTGCAGGGCCCCTGTCCCTAAGGTGTGATGGGTGCTCCCGGAGGGGACAAAAGTGCGGTCTCACGTGGCAGTTGACTGGGACTTGCTGCTCAGGACCCAAGGAAACAGTCTCACTGTCACAGCCAGCCCATCTGTGGGACCTTCTTTCTCACAGGCATTTGCCAACTCTCGCTCCTGTTGTTTGCCCTGGATTTGAATTTTTTTAATGTTTATTTATTTTTGAGAGAGAGAGAATGTGTGTGTGTGAGGGAGAGAGGGGCAGAGAGAGAGGGAGAGACAGAACTCGAAGCAGGCTCCAGGCTCCGTGCCGTCAGCACAGAGCCCAATACGGGGCTCGAACTCCTGAACGATGGGATCATGACCTGAGCCAAAGTCGGATGCTTAACTGACTGAGCCACCCAGGTGCCCCTGTCTGCCCTGGATTTGAAGACAGAATACTTTGATCTGCATTCCATTTCTTCTGCTCATCTCTTTGCCACTGGGCATATTACTTAAGCTCCCTGGGCTTCAGTTTACTTCATCTGCCAACAAGCAATTTTGATGAAATACACCCCAGTGTTCCTTCTAGCTTTTATAAACGCATATGTCCATTTCAATCAGTCCATTTCAGTTTTTCTTTTCTTTTCTATTTTAAGGTTTATTCATTTATTTTGAGAGAGAGAGGGAGGGAGGGAGGGAGAGAGAGAGAGAGAGGGAGG